>LOJH01066803.1:0-10299 GCA_001685095.1 Ellobius talpinus | reverse complement strand
ATATATATATATATATATATATATATGTAATGTTACAATAAGAAAGAAAAAGACCATCAATTTGAGAGTAGGAAGGGCACACGGGGGAGACCCAAGGATGGAAAGGAACAGGACAGATGACGTAATCAATTATCACTATACTATAATCAAATGAAAAATTCAAGACAAATTTAAATTGTTAACATATTTGGATAAGCAACCACAACCACCACAAACAAAGTAGACCTCACATTAACTTTCTCTTTCTCAGTGTTTTTCTCATGCTATGAAAATAAGGCCAGTTTCTTTTTGTTTAAATTAAAAATTTCCACCTCCTCCCCTCCTTCCATTTCCCTCCCCCTCCCCTTCCCTCTCCAGTCCTAAGAGCAGTCAGGGTTCCCTGCCCTGTGGGAAGTTCAAGGTTCTACCCCCTCCATACAGGTCTAGGAAGGTGAACATCCAAACAGACTAGGATTGGCAAGTTTCTTTAAATATTTTAAATATTTTGTCTTTAGTAGATAGTAATTATAACATTCATAAAATGAGAGTAAGAAAATCAGGTTATTTAAGTGTTTAACAATAAAAAGAATAAATACAATACCTCTGTGGTGCTGGTGATATGTTCATTTAGACAATTTCCATGGAACACTGCTTCCTGTGTATCAGATTCTTTAAACACCACCGAATCAATGCAGACCCTAAATATAAATAAAAGACGGTTACTGATGGTATTAAGGGTTTTCAGTGATTTCCAAAATTTATAGCATACACATATATACTGGGAAAGGGGGAAACAAAAAGTGATATGCCAAGGCTTACAGATACTGTAACTTAAGCCTCATTTCTGTCTAACTTTTATACTTAAAGCAACATAACTAAAAGAGTAGTTTTGTAGATCAACAAATAAACTGTACAAAGTTTTATAGTGTATATTAAGGTACGTCTGCAGGCATTAGTTTTACAAATTTATTGAAGATACTTTATCTAGTAAAAAAGTAAAATCTCAATTTTATTAAAACATATTTAATGCACACAAGCCTGCAAGGAGGCACACACGAACAGTCAGAATGATCACTTACAGTGGGACTGAGGTACAGTGGCAGGAACAGAATGTTCCTACTTAACATAGTTATTTTCAATTTGTTGTTTTTAATCTATTCTTGTATATTCTTCAGTGTATGTCTTGATTTTACATTGTTCTACAAGCATTCATTAATTTAACATATTTTTCTAAAGTGCTTAGTGTGCATAATGAAAATAAAGCAACATGAACATTTAGGAACACAGAAGGTAAATGGAGAAAATCATAATTTTTATTTTTAGCAAATATAATTACTCACTCCCCATTCATTTGTGACCATACTGCCTTCTTTGTTTCATTCTCTTATTTTTCTTTTCTAATTTCTTTTTTTTCCTGTTCTACTTTTCTTTCTCCTATTTTCTCTCATAGTTTTTCTGTCTAAAACTGACCATATACAAATGATTTCACTGTTGAGCTTTGTAAGTTAACTTCCAGTGGCATTTCGCCCCTTCCAACTGTTCAGAAATATAAACAATGTTACAATACCCAATATTACAGTTGATGCTTTCATCTTTATTTATGATAAAAAAATCTCATAGCTTTTAAGTGTAATACCTAAAATCCTGACACTCCATTGGTAATGACTTCATTCTGTGTGTAACCTTTATTGGTATTTATCCCAAATCGAAAAAGGCCAGTTTGGTAACAGTGAATTCACTGCTGCCCTCTAGACCTGATGTGTGCACTGGTTGCTTCCTATGTGATTTCACCCTTTATATAAATGCAGTCAAGTCCCACATTCTCTACCCAACACAGGATCACAGTATTTTCTAGATGTTTCTAATAACTTGTCTATCATATGTATCAACAGTCATCCTTTGTTATGTTTTCCTGGTATTCTAGTAGGCAATATTACAGAAATGTGCAATGAGAATGTTACAGACATAGTTTATAGCCCCAATCACTATTATCTCTTAATCATTACTCATGAATAATGTATGAATAATGCTCACTTCACAATTACATTGAAATGCCTTAGAAAAGCCACTTTATATACATCTCATTCATTTTTAAAAAATCAATTTAAAAGTATATTAAAGGCATTCAATATCATTAGGCACCTCCTAGCAAATGCATTGTAGCAGAGTCACCTCACTGATTGCCCAATGGCCTCACCTTCCCTGAGGCCCTTTCTCCTCCAAATTTCCTTTCTGCTTTCAAATCACAATGTGTTCTTTTGCCCCTCCTTTACCTTCCCCAGCAACAATTTTTGCTCTCAGTTCCTATGCCCCCCCACAAACACAAGACATAAAACTCACAACTAGAAATGATTTTTAGCATAGAAAATAGCATTATGAAAAATAAAGTTAACCAAGACAAGTTCAATATTCAAATAACACGTAGATGGAATCAAGACCAACATCTAATAAAATTTGGAGTGCATGCAAAAGATTTTTAAAAATTAGTCTAATTAATGATAAAAATTATCAACCCTTCCTATAGTATACTTATACAGACAAATTTCATACACAGTACAACTTTTAAGACAAAATACAAAATACAAATTTAAAACAAATACAAGATAAAATGTGTTTACTGAACTGACAGCGGCATTTGACCCTGTTCTGATCAAGTACATACTCTGTACCTTTCATTGCACAGGTTTACATCAATTGCTGCAACTTCAGGTTTTCTCATCAATATTGTTTCTTCTAATGTATGTTCGTCAACTTTTTGTGTGTCATTTTCATCCTGTGTAAGTTGGTGTAAAGGCAGAGAAGACAAGACAAGGAGAAAATCTATCATCTTAGAAACAGCAAGTCCTACTTCTATACTTGTACAAGATGAAACAGAAACATTTGGGCACGAAGTTAGACCCACAGGGTACCTGAGCTTTTTTTTTCAGCTCATTATTAAAGTCAGACAAGATGAATATAGGATGCTATGAAAACCAGTGAGTAACAGGATACAAAACTATGCTCCAAAGGCTATTTCAATTGGTCACTATTCTATTAGGCGTCCTCTACTACATGCCTACCTCCTGAATATATTTCTTATTTCCTTTCTTGTATGTCTATGTGTGTCATTATGTGTATGTACATGCATGTTTGTGCATATACATGTTATATGGGGGTGCATTGGCATGGAAGTCAGAGGTCAATAGCAGACGTTTTCCTCTTTCAGTCTCTCAGTTTTTTAGACAGTTTCTCAACATATTTGGAACTTGTCATTTAGGCTAGGCTGGTTGGGAAGCTGGCTAGCCCCAGGGAATACTCCTGTCTCTACCTCCCCCAAACTGGTATTACAGGACATGCCACCTCTTATAGGGCTTGGAGGGTTAAACTCAGGTCCTCTTCTTGCACAGCAAGTTCTTTACTGAGACATGCTCCAGCCCTGAGTATGTCTAAAAGGGAACTCTTACCTAGTACTTCCTAGAGGGAAAAAATAAAAAACCATCAGATAATATCATAACTTTACAGACTAATATTTTACTATCTCTACTCAATTCATTCAGAAACACTGACTGAGCCTTTACCATGTGCGATCCAAATGCTGTGCTGACAGGAAGGACTAAACACAGGATTCTCTGATTTCAAAGTTTGGAATTTTGTGGCACAGGTAGATTAGTAAATATGTATAATAAAATAAAGTCATATGATACAAATAGATGCTTAACAGAGAACATTAAAACATGAAAGAAAAAAGGCTAGGCTAAGGGAAGTTCAGAGGAACAGAGGGAAAGACGTCTATGCCTAGGAAGGCAGGAGAAGATGACAAAAGAAGGGAACACTTAAACCAACTGTAACAAGAAACAGGTACACGGCAAAAAGAATGGAGAAGGATGGGTACCACTGGGCAAAAGGAATAGCATTGCAACAAAGCCCAGGAGTGAGAGTTTGGGTTCATCTGGCTGGGACAATGATGCTCTGCAGTCCTGACCTCATACCGAGGGACTTGGGATGTTTCTGCAGTCACAGCTAACTTGCTGGGTTAAACCATTCATTACCCAATGTGCAAAGAAGAGTTTGGAAAGCAGTTTTGAGAAAGACCGGCTGATAAGCTTTTCTCTTGGCAGTAATTAAAACACCTATTAAAGAGCTTTCTGTGCTACTACAGACCTGCCTGAATGGTAATTGTAAGTTACCATTGCTACACAGAGAAGTTTTATGGTCTGGTCAGTGTAAAAACTTTTGGTTGATTATCTACGACTTGAGAGAAAACTTTGGACTCCTAGGCTCAGGTGAGCGTTGTTGGTACACAATTTGAACATGTTATTACACTCACACTGAAGAATTACAGTGTGTCAAGTGATTCTACTGAGAGAGGACACATGCATCTCCTTTCCTTGGGACTTTGGCCATGCATCCTTTCAAGCCCTTCCAAACCAAACCTGGCCATGTGTCCTTTTGCTGTGATGGGTCCTAGCCCTATATACAACTAAAACTCTTGAAAATTTACCTAAGCATTTTAGCAGAACTGAATGACAAAAACTATCTCAAATAGTCTCTTTTGCCATTTTTTCCTACAACTTGAAAATAAGAACATTAATCACCGACAATATGTGCTGTATTTCTGTGATATGGCTATTAAGTTATATTATGTTGTATATATCATCTTATCTGATTTTAAGAACACATTATAAAATAACTAAAACAGAAGAAAACGATACATATGGATGATGTGTGATAAACTCCAGTAAACAATAAAAGGAAAGGCATTTAAACAATGAAATACAATTGTTTCATTTAACATTTACCATTCATATACATTTCATCATGACTTAAAAAACCATCTCAGAGACTTACATAGCATTCAATTTCTGGAAATTTCTTCGGCTCCCTGATATAAATGCTCTAACACAAACATATAAATGGTTAGTATTTCTAGTATCCTTTCCCATGTCCACTTATTTTAGACCTTCTTGACTGACAGAACAGTGGGCAATAAAACAAATGCAAACTCCTTATGTTCTATCCCACAGACCTTGCTTAACCGCGTCTGCAGTACCACGAGCTTGCTGTATTCATCTGATAATTTACTGAGAAGGGTTTGCACGTGACCTTGAAAATCTGGGGAAAAACAATTATAATTTTACTTCAAAATACAGGTTTGCCTTTTTTAAAAAAAGTATGGTTTACCTACTTACAAGTTTAGTGAAAAAAATCTGGTAGCAATAAAACCCATATATCAAGTAATAAAAAAATTTTAAAATTCATTACTGTGAAATAAGTGGTATAACATTAACTTGAAAACTTCATCCCAAGATACATTAGTTTCTGTAGCTATTTATTAGTGGGTTGCTTATTACCTATACAAATATACTGGGAACATACATCTGTAAAGGAACACCAAGAAATTCAAGATGTAATATGAAGAAAGTTATCTCTTTCTTTCTTTAGCCCTGGTTGTTCTGGAATTGCTAAGCAGACCCAAATGGCCGAGGAATCCCAGAGATCCACCTGCCTCTGTCTCTTGAGCATGAGTATTGAGAATAAGATTTGCACCATGACACCTGGCAAAGGATATTTCTTAATCTATCTCACTTCTCAATTGTTTTGTTATTCATTTTTAAAGTTATAAAATATAAATTTAAACTTAGTAAACTCAGTAATTTTTTAAAGATTTTAAAAGCATCTACAGTTAGAATCTTTAACACAAAGAATTAAAATACAGAAATAGGTGGGAATAGAGAAATAGAGGAGAAAGAAACAAAAAAAGTAGAATGTTTAAATCACCCAGAGTACAATTGTTACACTACAAAGCCTAAAAGTATATAATAAATATAAATTTCATGCCTAAAGATAAGACACTAAGATAGAAAACACATCTATAATTAATTTAGGATTAAAGCTATGTTTATAAGCAATTTACCTGAGCAAATTAAATACTGTTTAATAGTATGGTAAGCTTTTTACCTTGAATTTGGTATCTATACTCTTGTAATTGTAGATTTCGATTTTGATTGTAAACATTAGAATTCTCTTTGTCTTCTACATTCATTTCACATTTTAAAGGAGTATAGTGTTTATCAAGAAAACTGTTCAGACTCTGTTAAGAAAATTGAATATTTTAAATTAAAACTTTGATTTCTTCTAAATATTATAAAACATTATTAACCTAAAGGTGAAAGGTCAAAATAGTATGAATGGAATCTTAATTCCCTCTTCCTCCACATGTGAAATCAATCTGCAGAAAAACCACATTTCTCTTTGACATGAAATTATTTTTTTATCAGGAAGAGATTAATAATCTTAATTATACAAAATAATGTGCTTTTTTCCTGTTTCCTTTTAACACTGGAATATATCATGAGGTGTAAGTTTTCACTCCCTACTCTCTACCTTGAAAATATCTCATACTATGTCAAGTATCCTTGAACATCCATCACAAAGCGAGAAGTTCAAAATGACAATTACAGAGGTCTGCCAAACCCAGCAAAATGAGTATATATCAAGGAAGAAATTGTGCTAGTGTCCTTTCTATGATATGTAAGTGTGTGCTTGGTGGTCTGTACATACACAAAGTAAAAAATATCCAGCACAATGTTCTCCAGAACAACTGATAATACACTAGAATTTAAAATATGATTTCATGTTCTGTGACTTGATAAGCCATCCAAGTTAGTTTTCCCTTTGTCCTTCACACAATTGGAAATAAGCACTAATGATTTAAAAGATTTAAAAACCAAATAGTTTATTGCTGCTGTTTCTTGCAAGCTCAAAAGTTAAACCACACTGTCAGTGGTTGAGCATATTTCCAGCACAATCACATGGTAGCACTGATCCCATAGCACCCTTCATGAACTACTGGTGCCTCTCTGAGAAGAGCAATGCTTATGCTATCTGCTAGGCTGGAGGTATATAAATTTCTTTGTTATTTTTCTGCGCTGACAGAGATTGAATCCAAGATCTTAAATGTAACAAATTCTGAGTCACTGATCACATCCTTAGCACCAATTCCTTTTGTTCCAAATTGGCTATCAGTAAAAAGCCAAATGTTCTTTTAAAATTTAGTACTCAGGAATACTTTCTAAGTAAAGTTCTATATATAAGATTCAGGAAAACATGGGTGGATGATTCTGCTTATTAGATCAGGAGCAATTTAGACTTTGACAGTTCTTGTCCAAACCCTCCTTCCCCATTTTTCTTTTCTGGTTTTATGAGACAGGGTTTTTCTGTTGTTTTGGAGCCTGTCCTGGAACTAGGTCTTGTAGACTAAGTTGGTCTTGAACCTCAAAGAGATCCGCATGTCTCTGCCTCTCAAGTGCTGGGTGGGATTAAAGGCCTGCACCACCACTGCCCAGCTAAAACCCCTTTTAAAGGACCATTTTACCTCTGAAATAGAACAGCACTCCTCAGACACTGCCTTCTCAAGTCGTCCAATGAGCACAGGCAAAGGCTCTTTATGACCGCCTAGCAGGAAACATGCCACGTGTGAGCCATTCACTGTACATGTGGAAGTAATACTGTCCTATTTAACTGTTTCAACTAGAAGCTTCCCCAAATAAGACACATTTTAATTTCTTCCAAATTTATTTTCCATTATGTAATTTAACTGCCTCAATAAATTTCTAAGATTTGCAATTTCTATTCTAATAAATGGGTATAGAGCAGTGACCTATACCGTAACACAAGAAATACATCTATATACTTATCCATTAAGTACATCATTGCAAAACTCAAATAAAACTTCCACAATTGGGTCTTTACTTTTTCGCACAGGGTCACAATTCAGTGGTTGGGTACTTTGACCATCATGTGCAGGCCCTGGGTTTCAGCCCTAGAGCCACAAAATTAAGTTTATTAAAATAAAAATTTTAAAAATGTTTACCATTCTCTTCTCCTCTTCAGAAACACTTTTAACTACTCACTGAACTGTTTTATCACCTCCGAAGAGAACAATCAACCATCAACAGAAAACACTGGGTAGGTTTTCTGAAGACAGTATCAATACAAACATATTCAAATACAAGTAAAATCTTACTGAATTAAAACAAAACAAAACAAAAAAAAACCCCAAAGAACTCTTGAAATAAAAACCTGGCATAATTCTTTAAATGACTCTTGAAATCTTACTTTTTTCAACAGAGCAATTCAACTAGAACCTTAAGAAGTATCTCATTCCTTATGGTAAATATGAGAGCCAAAGGCAGCTAAATGACAGGAAGCCCTCAACTGTAGCTACCCCACAACAGGTTCCACCTTCCACTGTGACTTCTACAAAGTACTTACTACAGTGCCATCAAGGTTTCCTGCTCACCCTACATCTCCAGATGTCACTCCTCCGTTCTTGGCCTGGGGGCCTCTGGTCTTCTTCCATGGTGATTCTATTTCTTATTTCCAGCCTAAAAGTCTGCCCTGGGTTTTAGACTTCCCCTTTCAACTCGTTAGTACTATTTCTTTTCCTAGTTAGGAACATATACTTAACTTAGTATGTTCTAAACTGACTTTCTTATTTGTCTATGGTCTGCTCCCCCTTTTAAGTGAAATCACCTTAATGCAGTTACATAGGTAAGAAACTTGAAGGTCATTCTCATCCCTCTCACCCTGCTGCTGCTATAGACGGCCAGAACGGCATGCAGTTTTCACTGTTAAACTCCACTCGCATTTCCTCTCCACTCTCAAGGATATTTAGCTCAACATTTTATTGGGACTATGGCTAAGGTTGTTTAACTGATCAATTATTTCATTTTTCCCAGTTAATCACACTGGGGTCATCTTAAATAAAAATATCACCATTGCTTCCTCTATTTAACAGTCCTGCCGTAGGTCTGTCTGATCAGTAGGAGGGAGCTTAAGCATGCTTCACTCAAGACATAGGATTCTAACCAGGCACTAACCACTCTGCCATAGGATTCTAACCAGGCACTAACCACTCTGCTGCATAGGATTCTGACCAGGCACTAACCACTCTGCGCATAGGATTCTAATCTCTTCAGCACATCTCCCACTACTTTCTTACGCAACTTTGAACTTTCAGTTCTTCAAAATGGATCCCCAAACTTTGACCCAATTGCTCCTGCCTCATTGTCACAGGAAACACTAAACTTCTGGCCTTTCTCTCCCACTCTTTGCGTTCATCCTGGATCAACTGGATTTAGTCTGGTATACTTCAAATTACAATGCAGCCAATCATTAGAATATGCCATAGACAGATGTGCTAATGTTTCTATAGTGGTGACCCAGCATGTATGGTAAAGCAGGGTTTACAAGTTGTCAGTCTTGTCACTTGACATTCCAGGCACTTCCTGACTGGATTATACTTCCATGTGAAAACGATGCAGTGGTTTTTGCTTTCTTGGGTACCTCAATGCTAGGAAGTCCAGGTATGGGATGGAAAGCCACCTTATCTCATGGACCTGAGACAAGGACAGAGTTACAGACTGCTTACTTGTGTCATGGACATGGTCAGAAGCTATTTACCTGTTTCTTGTGTCTGAAGAGCCTGCAGCTCGCACTGGTGCATTTTTTGAAGCTCGTCCATCTTTTTCTCTTGAGCAGAAACAAGCTCGTCTCTGAGGCTACAAAGAGCTTCGTCTCTTTGCTTTTCCATATATTCACGAACCTGATCTGCATGAGCTGAATAAACAAGGGAAAGGCAAATCCGTTGGGCTTCCATCTGCAGCCTTAAATCATCCTTAAAGTGAACAGATATAAATATTAGGAAAAGTTAAAATTACAGTTTAACTTCTATTTCTTCAAATGCACTGAACTTCAAAGGAGAAAACGCTTTAGAGTTTTACATTTCCTTATGAAGAAACTGGTATGCATCAGCCATCCTCCAGATGCACTGGCCTACCTGTGTCTCTCACAATATCGCAATGTAATAATGAATTGGGATACTTAGTATAACTAACAAGATTTTTATTTTTTAAATAATATTTACATGCTAAAATGATAATAATGTAATAAACACCAATGTACTCAAAACTCAAATTAATAGTAATATATTTCTGTTTATTCTATTTTCTTTATATCTCTTTAGATTTAGAAAAAAAACATTAGAGACAAAATTTAATTCATGATGTTTGATTATTCCTTGACCACAAACCAAAAATTTGGAATGTGTCTACTCTCATTTCCCAGTGTACATGTAAAAGTATATTATACTGAGTATTTGTTATGTAATTATATAAGTGGCATTTATGTTGCAAGTTTCTTTGCATTCCATATCAATATCCTTCTGATATCAATCCACATAGATGACAGGTTAATTTAATTGCAGTGTATAGTGATAAGGAGTGGCGGGCCTGCTTTTTGTCCTGCCCGGCTCCCACACGGCTAGCTTATACCCCGAAA
>LOJH01066802.1:0-10299 GCA_001685095.1 Ellobius talpinus | reverse complement strand
TCTTTATTAACCAATGAAAGTAACACATAGAGAGATGACCCTCCTCCATCAACAACCATTTGTCACTGCAGTTCCAGGGGATCTGATACCCTCTTCTGGCTTCTGAAGGCACTGGTCCTCATGTGCATATATATACATGTAGATAAACAACTCATACACAGAAAATGAAAAATAAATCTTCAAAAGTTCTTAGTAATCATTAAAACCAACAACAAAACCAATTATGTGAAAAACATACTAGTCTTATGATTTATAAAAGCATTTAGAATGGAATTAAAGAAATGTATTTTTTTTTATAATGTCTTGATCAGAAAGGCCTATGATGACACCAAAAACAAGTTTAAAATTTGTCAAAATTATTTAAAATTATCTTTGTAGGATACTGAATATATGATTGTATGGGCTGGGGAGGGGATCATACCATGCTATTGGCGGTTTGATGGCTTGTTAGGGTATGTCAGATCAGTTCTGCGATGTGGCCTCTAATATACATTCTCCAGTAGATGGCCCTACATCCATGCATGTACAGCAAAGCTAAGAGTACTCATGAAGGAAGTAAGGAGGGAAAAGTGGTGGTGGACATGGGGTAGGAACCAGAGGGGAGGGGATGGGGTGGGTTTGATCAAAACACATTATGTGCAGTTTTAAATTTTCAATCAATAAAACATTTTAATGAGAGAATGCCAAAATTAAACCCACTATTACAAACAATGATAAACTCCAATACAACAAATATCCTCTGAAATTAAGACAGAAAGACAATGCAGGCAACAACATGAGTTCCTGAAGCGGTACTCACTCTCTAGACATGAGCAGTAATCTGGGCCACATGACTCGTCATCTCCCTCCCTCCAGTGCAGGCAGACAGTCCCTTGGGCTTACATCTGGTATTTGCAGACTCAATGTAGAGAAGGTGATGAAGCAACAGAAAGTTTAGTGGGACACTTTTAAACTAAAGGAATCATAGAAAGGCTGAAACAAATTAGCTTTCTAGTCACCCCTAGTTCTCTTGAATTCCTCTGCAGAGGGCACAGCGGTGATCCAGGCAAGAACAGAAAGCCAGCACAGAAGGAAGAATCTGCTGGGATTCTGAGGCCACTTGTCAATCAATACAGAGCTCAGTGGGCAGAGGCTGGAAGGGTGACCCGATTGTGAAGTGCAGATGTGACCTCTGCAAATGTCACTGGCTGACCATCAAACGACAAGGGAACCAGATGATCTAATACTGAAAGACTCTCTGGAGACTGCACACAGCATAGCCACCAAGCATCATAGTTTAAGCCCATAGGCATTTAATTGACTATTAAAATAAAACAACAATTCTTAGGAGAAAACAAGAAAATAAACAGAAAAGTAACTGTGATATGCTTCTGTTGTCTAGACTATCATAAAATTAATTACTATTATACAAATAAGTAGGAATAGAGTACATGGGGAAAAAAGAAAGAAAACAGCCTATATAATTTCTAGGGGTAGATCTGGACTTCAGAGTAGCTGTTCTCTATATTCTCAGATTTAAAGAGAATATATTCAAGAAATTAGAAGAAAGCATGTCAAGTAAGTTTAAATGGAAATGAGTGAACAAATCGATTTGAGGACTTCTGCGCACTCCAAAGAATTAGACATGTGTTTAAGTGACAGCAATCTTTGATACAGTGTCAAATATTCCCATAATCTTTTAACTATAGTCATATAAGAACAGAAAGAGAAAGGAGAAGAAAAACAGTTTACTAAGTAACAGACAGAACCCAAGCTGGTGAAAAGTATCCGTTTATGGGACCAAGTATGGTAACATTGCCATACTGCAAAGACTAAAGGAGATGGTGTTGGGTGCCTCTCAGTTCTATGACCAGAGGTCAGACAGAAACAGCTTAAGGGGAGAATATTTATTCTGGCTCATGGTCTCAGGGCTTTCAATCCACAGTGGCCTGGCCTGCACGCAGGAAACACCACAGCAATGGAAGAGAAGGTTCTCCATCAGCAATGGAAATAACGAAGAGGAGAAGGGACACAGGCTGGGGCCAGGCTAGCCTTTCTTCACTCGACTCCTCCTCCCAGTGTGCTCTCATTTTATAGGATCATATATCACTTGATATCATATATCAAAGATGAGCTCAGGGTCCTCATGGTCTGTCTCTGGAAATGCCTTAATCCATGTACCCAGAAGCAAGTTTCACTAACCTCCAGGTGATTTTAATCTAATTTATTTGTTATAGAGCCTGGCCCTAGACACTTGATGAACTAATTCCTGACAGCCACAATAAAAAGGAAATTCTAAAAGCACCAAACACAACAAACGACAGCAAATAGAAAGTACGTGGTTAGTAGCAGAATTCTCTTCAGGAATATTGTGCACCAGAGGAGATACTGAATGACATTCAAACTGTTGACAGGAAAACCAAAAAAACCCCCAAAATACTAGGAATTTTATATCTAGCAAGATCATCCATCAAAACTGAAAGAGAAATAGGACTTTTCCAAGTAAAGAAAGCAAAACATAATTCATTGCCAGGAAAGTTTCACTACACAAGGTACTAAAATGTCCTTTAAATGGAAAGGAAATAACAAAAACTGATAACCTGTCTTACATAGGAGTAATGAAAAGCACTGGAAGCAGCAAGTCTGGGACAAATGTATTAAACAACCACAGATATTCATTTCTCTTCATTTCTTTAAGGCTTAGCTTGTGTAAGGAAACTGTGTACCTACATTTTGGGTCTTAAATCATACACATAGCACCCAAAGAATACTACAAAAATGATAGTAGAATGTGAAGTATTATTGAATGTTATCAGAAGTTCACGTGATTTACTTTAGATTAGCACAAATTATGGATGCATGTCATATATCTAATCATTTCAATAAAGTATAAGAACATGGATAAAAGTTAAAGACTGGGTGAGATGGATATTAAAATATGTAGAGGGTAGGGACCTGGCTCTGTAAGAACACTTGCTGCCCAAGCTCAAGGACATGAGTTCAAATCTCACATAAAAAGCCAGGTATGTGCCTATCATCCTACTGAGGAACAGTGACAGGCCATCATGGGACTTGGGGGATGCCAGTCAAGCTCCAGATACAGTAGGAGAATCTGTCTCAAGGGAATAATGTGGAAAGTGATGTCCATATCTTCCTTGGGTTTCTGCACATGCACAAACAGGCATATGCACTTGCAGACACATATGTGTGCACCATAAACACATACATCACATACACATTGCACATACATGCCACACAAACATACCAACACTATCCTAAGACATGTAGAAGGGACAGAAATCAGCTGAATTCCACATCTAAATACAAATGTATCAATTATTATGTTAAATGTGAATCCATTAAACACGAAGCAGCAGAGACACTGAATTGTAGAAGCAATTTGGTCCTCTGAAATCAGTGTGACTGTGCTCTTCTGGAAGCTTCATTTCCCAGCATCCTGAAAAGAGGTGCTCCTTCGGCTCCGAAGTGTGGCTCACAGTTGGCTGATATTTTAGGATCCAGGAACTGCAATTGGTGCCCCAGTTTGGCTACACTCTGGTGAGTTGCAGGATTCACTGGTATGTCGTGGGATTCACTGCTGTGTTCTGGAAATTACTGGTGTGTTCTGGTGTGTTCCAGGACTCTCTGATGTGACCTGGGATTCACTGGTATATCCCCAAACTCTCTAGCAAGTCCTGGGACTCCCTGATATGTTATGGGACTCTGTGGTGTGTCCTGGGACTCACTGGTATGTTCTGGGACTCACTGGTGTGTGCTGGAACTCTCTGGCATGACCTGAAACTTACTGGTGTGTCCTGGAACTCTCTGGTGGGTGTCCTGGGACTCCCTAGTGTGTCTTGGGACTCTGTGGGGGTATCCTGAGACTCTGTGGTGTGTTCTTGGACTCTCTGGTATGTCCTGGACCTTTCTGGCGTGTCCTGGGACTCTCTGGTGTGTTCTGGGACTCACTGGAGTGTCCTGGGACTCACTGGGGTGTTCTGGGACTCACTGGGGTGTTCTGGGACTCATTGGTATATTCTGGGACTCCCTGGTGTGTCCTGGGTCTCACCAGAGTGTTCTGGGACTCACTTGCTTGTTCTGGGACTCACTGGAATGTCCTGGGTCTCATTGTGGTTTACGGGACTCACTGATGTGTTCTGGAATTCACTGGTGTGCCCTGGGACTCACTAGGGTGTCGGTGTCCTGGGATTCATTGGGGGTGTTATGGAACACATTGTTGTGTCCTGGGACTCACTGGGGTTTCCTGGGACTTACTGGTATGTCCTAGCACTCTCTGGTATGTCCTGGCCCTTACTGGTATGCTGTGCTGCTAACCTGAACAGAGAGCTGAAGAGACTTCCAGAACAGGACCTTGGAAAGGACCTGCAGTGCAGCGTGTCTAGGTCTAAGGCTTCTGACAGGACTATGGCACTTTCTACCCGAAATGGTATTCCAAAATGTACCCTCTTCTGAGAAGGCCCCGGGGTCCACTCCTGCAGAGCTCAGGGCCAAACTGAGATAAAACTTATGTGTGTGTATACATTCTCTCTGACTCATCTGCTTTTAAACGGGTTCTTTCAAACACCGAAATCTGCGGTTTGCTCAATTTGTCGTTTGTCAGATAACGTGTTCGACTGTCTTATTTAACAAATGTAACAACTGCTATACGCAGTCAGTATTTCAGACGCAAGTGTTTATTTTTATTAATACAACAAGGCTGCGAAACCGACAAGGCTATGTTTTACGCTGGCAGCCCTTTCAAGCCTTTAAAAACAAGAAAATACACAGAGAGGCTGACTGTTTCCACACGGGAGACAGGATTTGATCCCAAGGATCCTGGTTCTTTAACAATCACTTGTGATCCTTATATTTTATAAAGTAAAGTCTAGATCCACTTAAAACTTATCAATTATTTTAGCTCAGATCATCTTTGCAAAATATCCATTTCACCAACACAATCAAAACAAAAAGGAACGGGAGGGAGAAAGCCAGGTAGAGAATGGGAATAGGGAGGAAGGACTTAGACACAGTAAGAAAGATTCAAGGTTTGGAACTAATCTGTTTGAAAAGCATTCACAACATTACAGAAAGATTTACAACCCTTCATTACCTAATCTGGATCCTTATTGAAGCTACAGGGAAGAAATGAAGATTCCTGGGTTACGCACGAGCATTATATAAGGCAGAGCTGGACAACAGTAGCTAAGATCCAAACAGCTTGGGAATAGTTACCCTGACTTCTTAGATTTCCCCTTTCCTTAAACTTTGGGTCAGATTCCTCATCAGCCCTACACTTAAACACGTTAATCATTTCAGAGGTACTCATCTAAGCCGGCAATCCGCCCCTCCAAGGATGAAGGCTTCCAGACAATAAAGGGAACTTCAAAATTTGTGGGGACATTTACGACGCATATCTCCAGAAGAGACACCTAGAGGTCTCGAGCCATTGCCTTGCACTTTCCAAGAACAGTGGACCCTCGCAGGTAGCAGGTAGCCCACCCCGTCATGAGACTGGCCTCCCCAAGCCGAAAATCTGTTTCACAAAAGCAGATTCCTTATTCCAGTATTTTCAACTGGATTGTTAAACATCCCGTGAAACTTCTGAAGCGCGCCCCCTGGCGGTTGTCCAAGCAGCTGAAACTCCCTCCCCTTCAAACTGAGGGCTATTCCGTCGGTACCCATGAGGCTCTGCAGGTTGTTCACCTCCCCTCAACCGCTGCCTTTGTCCACCCTCCCCATATTTAATTCTAACGCTTTTGTCAGTTTGGTGAATGAGAGGGTTATGAGACACTCGACCTCCCCGTTTTCCCTTTGATCACGCTGAAAATTCAATTCCTGCCTGCCCTTCACAGTTACTTTCCCATTTGGTCTCCGGGGCAAGGGGTGTGGCCCTGATGTCTCGGGAGCCCCCAGTGGAGCCTCTGACCCATGAGGATGTTATCTGAAACAGAGCAGATTCTCTGAATTAGCCCGGCTGGGTTTTTCCATCAAACCTCACTCCAGAATTTCCAAATTACTTCTCCAGTGTCAGGGAAATTTGCTGTGGCACAGTACAAGTTCTTAGAGCATTTCTTCCCTATCATTCTGTTTCCTGGCAACCCAGGTGTTGTCCGAGGTGAACTCCAATGTGTAGCACAACCATCCTCCTGTGTACTTTGAGTATGCAGACTGTCATCTCATTGGTACTCAGTGGATCTACTCATCATGATACAGCTACAGTTCCCATGATAACAACGCATTTTAAAACACTAGCTGTTTATTATGGGAGGCCACCAGCCATTTTTATATGGGTATTATCCTAGAAGGCTGGTCATAGAATATTGGTTCAGGGGTGATCATGTAACTCAAGGTGGTGATCTATGCAGTAAATTTGCTTCATGAGTTGGGAAGCTACAAAAGTTCTGTGGAACGAGGCTTCCCTGACTGTATGTGAACAGAGAAACGATCCATGTGTGTACGTGGACTAACCCACTCCACATGCACCCCCCACTGTAGATCAACCTGCAGATCAACCTGCAGTCCCCAAACTGCTGGCCTTAACGGTACCTGTTAGCTTGAAGGCAAGGACAGGCAATGAATGACAAGTTCCCGAGGAAAACTTGTTGGGGGGACTGTGGAAAATGCTCAGTGCTTGTCTAGAGTGGCAGTGACGCTGACACTCACACATGTAGTTGGTACAGTTCATTCAGCCGTGCTGCACTTAATTATGGAATTAGATCTCACTCATGTTGATTTTCCAAGACAAGCAAAAAGTCCCAGGGTGGTAGCAATGCTTGTGAATCATCACACATGGGCTCCTTGGATGTACACTCTGCAAGCGCAATGGTATAATGATTTAAAGTTTGTGTTTCCCTATTGGGTCTTTGGAAAGATGGCTTGTTGTTATGGTGATGCAAAAATGTTTGCCACTTTAAAAAATGTACGAGAGAAAAGTTTTATTACAAGTACACCATATCCTTATATGAACATAGGCTTTATGTATGACTTTCTATAGTACTCTAAAATTAAAAACCAATCAATATAAAAGGAGGCATTATAACCATCTTTCACGGAGTCAGCGATTTTCACAGGGCTGAGATAGAACATCAGGGGTCATCATAGGAAGGGTAATTTGAGGACAAGTTATACTCAACCCTGCATTAATAAAATTACTGATTGCCTCTATGATAAGCACACCAATTCATTACCACTCAGTGATTGTCTGATGACAATCTAAACTTCCTTGAATCAGCTGCAGTCACCACATTTCTCTCAATGTAAAGAAACTCATCTAGACCCTGTAGCTCTGTCTTAGCCCCAGAGGCCAAGCATAGGAAGAAGTTAGTATCTATTCTTTTGTGCCTGAGTTTTAATTCATGAAATCTGTGTACTCTGTCCAAATGTCAAACCTGTTTCTTACCTTTCTCCTATTCCCCAGCTACCTTCTCTACGTATGTGTACACAGATATCTAATTCACAAACACACATGTGTGTAAGTATAAATGTGTAAGTGAATTTATGTTGCAGAGTGAGATAATAATCTGTGGTAGTACACAGATTAACAAGACCATGCTCAAATTCAAAATCGTCATGACAAGGGAACATTAATGTTGGAGAATAAATCCAAGGATCATATTCTTAGTGCAAGATTGACCTCCTCACCATTGGTTTTATCTGCTCTATTTTTCTACTATGCCAACATATTTCACAATGCATCATTTGTAGCCTTATGAGTTTCATATATTTAGGTTTAGGAAAAGTACCGAGAGCTGTAGAATCAACATGATTAGCTATGGCTTGATTATTAGTGCCCACTTAGTCCTTTCCTGTTTAAATTTCATGATTCATTAGGCAGGCTACATCTGTCAAAGGACTTCCGGGTGTGTGCAGACTCAATATCTCTAAGAACGAAGAGCCTTGGTCAGAGTTCTGACAGTGCCTCCACAACAAACCACTGCATTTGACTTAATTCTGCTCCTGACTATGTCAGAGATGTGAAGTTCCTTGCTAAGGCAGATAATATACAGAGAAAGTCATGGGTGCTTTGCTTGATGGGGGCTTAACTTATAAGCAAATTTGGAGTGAGACTGTATCCCCTAGAATCAGAAATGTCAGAAACTATAGCCATGAGGTCTCACCAACATGAACATGGCTGCCTAAACAGGACCTGAAGATGGACAACACCAACAGCTACCATGGAACAGGGGAACGCTTAGGAGGCTTCAACCCTAGACAAAGAACAACAGACAACTAAGGAATGCGCAGAGTGCCAGAAATAGGCTTTCCTGGGAAAGAACAAACCAATTCGTTAACCAGTACCAAGAGGTCAGATCTGAAAACATACTTATGTGTAGCATTATACAGACAGAGCAGGTTGTAGTTCTGTATTGAGTATTTATGTAATAAAATTAAAGAAATAGAAGCCATAAATTTGAAAGAGAGCAAGGGGATGGGGTAAAGGGGAAGGTTTGGTGTGAGGGTAGGGTAGAGGAAAATTATGTAATTAGAATCTCCAAAAAATATTTAGAAAGTTCGAATCACCTGAACAGTTCCTACAAATACCATCTCAGAGGGTCATGTAAGCAATCCCCATGGAACACAGACTTACTACTTCCAGACTGGTTTCTTCTAAAACACTCAAAATAGAGGAAAAAGCATAATGAATGGATGGATGGGCTCATTTTCACAACAAAACACAATAAAATATTAGGTGATCATGTATTTTGACCCCTTTGATAATACACACTTATCAAAAATACCTTTGTATAAAAGTAGAAGAAAAGCATATTGGTCTGCTACTGAAGTGTCTGTAACACAATAAAGCAATCCATGCAGCCGTCCCCAGTTACCAGGTGGGTATTCTATTATAGGCCCTTCATGGAAGACAAGGACTTATTTCAATGAGAGGTATTTCCTTAGATTGTGGACTCCTTCTCTTTCCAGCATGTAAATGCTCTTCAGCATTGATAACAAGCTATGTTTTCATGCATCAGCGGTACCTAATGCCTAAAGGAATGGATGTAGCGAACTCTTGGTTCTGATCAAAGTAAGCTGGGGATTGGAGCACACCCCATATAGAGCCATCTTTCTGCAGTAAATGTCACAATCCAAGGTGAGTGTAACCATGACTTCGGCTATGCTGCTGAGTTTACTTTCACCCCTCAGTGAGATACTGTGACTTTCAATCTTACGCAGCAGGCATAATTTTAAAGTTCTTTTTAAAATGCCCAATTTGAAAGAACTCACAGACCTGAAAGGTACAGACTCAACATTGCAATGCAAATTTTCAGTAATCTCTCTTGTGCAATTACCAAGTTCTAGGCTCCAGATGAGGCTGAGAGAAGGCATGGGATGATGGACTTGGTGATAAGGGATATATCATTACTACACTTCTTGGAAACACACTTAGATGTTTAGTTAACGTGTATAAATGAGTGAATTCTGCTAATGAGTTCTTACTGAATTCCAGAGTATGTAATAGGAGCCGTACCCATACGGCTTTGTTCAGTTCTCATAGTAATTCTCACAGGCATCAGAAGCACATGGTGCTATCACGTCTACCGTCGCATAATGAAGCATCCTCACCAGATGGCAGAGTATGTGCATAACACACAGAAGGCCCTGGGCTGGACCACCTGCAGGGCAGCAATAAGGGTAACCAGGGCAATGCGGGAAGGATCCCCTAATGCAGATGTGAAAGTAGAGGTGACATTAGAGAAATGCAACTGAGAAGTTAAGGAGGTGATGCACTGGGTGAGGTATCTCATCATTGCTAATGATGTAAACGCTGATGACCATGTGGTGAGGCTTGAGCAGGGCTGAAACTCTCCATACCCATTTCCCCTTATAATCACAAAATGATACACCTTCATAATTTCTCAAAATTCTCCAGATCGGATGAGCCCTTGCAATCTCTATGAGATCTTGCTAACAGGAGTACTGGCCTTGTAGTAGGACAGATACTAGAAGCAAACGTCACCTGGACTTGAAGCAAATGTCATCTGGAACTCACTGTTAGCATACACATAATTGTTTCCATTACTCCAATCATTGAAATTTCATCAGTTTTGTCTCTTTTGCTTATCTCAGAGGCTCACATGGTCCCCTTTCCTCAAAGAGACCCCCAGCCACCTTCACAGTTCTTCTTAAATCTGGACAGTAGCTCAGAAGCCTGCGTGCCAGGCCCACCCTGACGATGACTGTGGGACCCGTAGACCCTCATCTCTCAGGTGTTGGGATCACAGACATGTACACTTAAAGTTTATGCAGTGTTAGTGATCAAACCCAGGGCTGATGGAGGAGGGTCATCTGTCTATGTGTTACTTTTATTGGTTAATAAAG
>LOJH01066799.1:0-10299 GCA_001685095.1 Ellobius talpinus | reverse complement strand
CCTCCTCCTCCTCCTCTTCTTCTCCTTCTCTTTCTCAGGCTTTATGTGCTGGATACTGGGCGCCATTTGTAATGAGCCTCTCTCTGTCCCACCAGTCACCTCCCAAATAATGACACAGAAACTTATTATTAATTATGAACGCTCAGCTGATAGCTTAGGCTTGTTTCTAACTAGTTTTATATCTTGAATTAACTTATATCTTTTAATCCATTCTTTTAAATGGCTTAGTTACCTTTTCTCTGTACTTCCCATCCATTCTTCTTCCATGCCTTCTGACTGGCAACTCCACCTTCTTTCTAGAGCTCTCTCTGCCCCCAAATCCTGCCTAGCTGTTGAACATTTAGCTTTTTATTAACCAGTTATGGTGACATAGCTTCACACAGTGTAAAGGGATAGTCCACAAAGCTGCAGCTTCCTGTGGGATTTGGCTTCTGTAAAAGCAGAGTTGTTAGGTAAATGGCTCTTGATTCTGCAGCTGCCACATCCCATCAGAGCCATGCCTTGACTGGATGTGTGCATGTGGCGTGAGATGCTTTAGTCTGGAACCAAATATAAACACCATGACCTGGGAATGCAGATTGCGTTTACTTCAAATTCCACCTTCAACCTAGAACCTTTCCCTGAGTTTTTGCAGTAGCTTAAGAAAGAAGGTTATAAGTTATGACATTTTAAACACAGTGGTGGAATCATCAGGTAGATAGGTTTAAATACAGTGGTGGAAACAGCAGGTAGATAGGTTTAAATACAGTGGTGGAAACAGCAGGTAGATGGGTTTAAATACAGTGGTGGAAACAGCAGGTAGATGTTTTAACAGAGCAGGGGAAAGCACTACTATAGCCTCAGATGCAATGTAGGGACATTTTTAGCTCTTGGATCTGTGAAGCTCAGGGCATGTCATATATTCTCAAGGAATTACATAACCATTAAATACAATAGTGGGCAGAGGATAGAAGGGGTGCTGGATCCCCTGGGAATTACAGACATCTGCTGTGTAAGTGCTGGGAATTGAACTCAGGTCCTCTGGAAGAGCAGCCAGTGCTCTTAACCACTGAGCCATCTCTCCAGCCCCTAAAGTCTTGTTTGTAACAGGCGAAGTAGGTGATTAAGAATCATGAAAAGGATCTACTTGTAGACATAAAGTTGTGTAAAATGCCAAAAGAAACCTTTTGTATCCACTATCTGAAGTATTAGGTCTTGATCATGGGTCCAGTTTTCACTCAGTCCATCTACATAGAGAGACATTATCCTCGTGAAAGGGTGGTACACGAGCAGACACACTCTTTTCCGGAGTTCACAGTCTGCAGAGGGCAGAGGACTGATGAATGAGGCTGCAGAGAAATTAAACTTCAGACAGTGTCCTCGGAAAGCTGGAAGGATTTGAGGTGGGGAGGACCGGTTTTTAGACAAAACCCCACGGGTGGCGATTAAAGCAAGAACTGTGGGAGGTGAGGGCAGGAGCCCTGTAAATATTAATGCAAGGGGTTGGGCAGAGGTCTTTAGGTTGGAGTGTGCCTGGAGAGTTTGAGGAAAAGCTCAGTTTGATAAAACCATTTTGTTCAAATGGCACAGACAGGAGGCCCTGTGGGAGCAGGTGTAGCATTAGATTAGATTAGGTAGGCGGCGGTTACACAGATTGGCTTTTACCTTTGGCTGAGACGGCTTTAAGGAATTTGACATTGGATGGGATACCCACAAGGCTCCTTAGGGACTTGAAGCAACAAGAGGTTGTTTCCAGATGGCAGTGTGTTGACAAAGTGGAATCAGGGGTGCTCTTTGGAAAAGGCAGTCTGGAAATTAGAAATTCAGCGAACTTGGGCATGCAGAACTGAGGAAGGTGTTTCCAGAGAGGTGATGGTTCAAGAGCTTTGTGTACTAGTTATCTTTTCTAACTCAGCAGTCTGAGTCACCAAACATGTCTTGATGTACTGTGTGTGTGTGTGTGTGTGTGTGTGTGTGTAATTCTGTAGGCTTAAAGCTGTGAGCTTTGGCTAGGTCTCTTCTGATGTGGCAGACAGGTGATGACTAGGGGCAACCATCACCTGAAGTCATGGCTGATACCGAGGCCATCAATGAGCCAGGAGGACTTATTGCTAAGGTCGCTGATAGGAAGTCTCAACTCTGACACAGGAAGGTTTAGTCCCCTCCCTCGGCCCTCCGTGGCCCTCCAACATGGCTGCTGACTTCTGAGTGACCCTAGAGCTGGAGAGCAGAGGGAAAGTCGGGGTACCTTTGTAGTCAGTAGTGTTCAATGTGACAAACCCTCACAGCTTAGAAGTGGGTCATTAGGTCCACACTCATGAGTAGTAGAAGGGGGCACTGCTGAGAAGAAGAGGAAGAATTGTGTACATATTTAAAAACGACAATGATGGTTGGAGTCGGTTGTCTTCTTGGCAGAGGTGTAGACTTGCTTGGGCAGCAGGCCTCTGGGCATGCCTGTGTAGATTCTCTTGAGGGCAGACTTGAGGTGGGAAGACCTAGCCAGTGTGGGTGATGCTGTTCTCTGGCTGGGGTCCTGGGGTATATAAGTGGGAACTGAGCAATAGCATGAATTCATTGTTCTCTGTTCCCGATGGTGGATGTGATGTAACCAGTTGCTTCAAGCTCTTGCCTTACTGATTTCCCTGCCGCCATGGGCTTTCCTGCCACAATGAACTAAAACGACCGCTTTCTCCCTTGAGTTGCTTTGGCTAGAGAATTTTAATGCAACAACAATAAAGAAAACTATGAAGGCCACTTTTAGGACGTGGGTTGATGTGAGTGAAGAATATTGGCAATACAGACATTAAAAGTTGTGTGAAAACCAGATTATTGAATGACATTTCAATATAACAGTGCCCCCTCCCAAATAGAGAAATAAGCAAATGAAAAAAAAACACAATAAAAGCAAAGGGAAGAAAAGCTATAGTTTATAAAAACTTAAGAAACTCATTAACCAGTCATGGTAATTGGACCATACTTCTGTCGTGATTCGAACACCCTGCATATAAAAGAACAAAGAAGGGTTATAGGGTAGTCAGGAAAATGTCTATGCTGATTAGAGCCTGAAAGAGTAGGGTTCGATTTGAGGGGGTCTGATGATGGCATTGGAAGAAGATCTTAGCAAAGCATCATCTATGAAGGTGTGTGGTATCTGAGATTTGGACCACAAAATCCAGCAGATGGAGGGATGGTAGCTCGAGGTCAGCCATGCGGTGATAATTTTCCATTCAGAATGGTGGGTTACACAAGGGTTTCTTACAAAATTCTCTTTATATTTTGGGAATACTTTTGTTACAGACCATTTAGGAAAAAAAAGTCAAGAAATTTTTAAATAGGAGCAAGATTCTTTGGAAGCTGCCTGTGCCTGGGGCATCTGCAGTATATTAGGACCAGAGGTAACCGCAGCGGACCTGTGATCAGGTGTGACAGTCGTGGCAGTTCAGAGGAAGGAAATGGACCCAGTCTTAACGCTGTGTCAACCTGGGCACCTGGCTGAACTTGGAAAGAGAGCCAGGTGTGGCCCCTGCTTCCAACATGTGAGAAAGAGGGTGCTGGGCCTTTAAGTCCTGGTGAGTTTTCATGATTGCCTTGGTCCGGGAAAGTGTCTGGTACTTGGTTTGAAAAGGAGGGCCTGTGATGGAACTTTGGGGTGAAGTAGGTGAGACCACACCCTGCACCCTACTAATGACTCAGTCAAGTGGGTGTCAGTAGGACAAGGATGGTTACTTGGTTTGGAGAGACTGCCCAGTGTATTCTGGAAAAGCCAGCACCATGGTTTGGAGCTTTATTCTCACTTTCCCATGAGGTTTATTACTGTGCTGTTGCTGTTTCTGTTTCTTGGTGCCACATCATAGCCTCTGCATGAGCTGAAGAAATGGCCAGATAATACTTCACTTTCCTGTACATGGATATCTGTTGTCACTTCAGATTCCTTCAAGTGTGTGTGTGCGCGCAGGTATACAGGGTTTTTCACCGACTTGTAACTCAATACACAGTCTAGGATGGCTGGTCACTGAATCCCAGGGATCCTCCTGTTTCCATCTCCTCCGTCCTGGGATTACAAGAGTGCCACCACACCCGAGTTATTATTATTATTATTTTTAACATGGGTTCTGTGTGGATCGAATTCAGGTTCTTATGCTTGCAAGGCACAAGAGCTTTTCCCCTCAGCCCCACATTCCTTTATTATTTTTGTATCAACTGCTTCATAATTGTGGAGTACAGCTTGGGTACCCATCACACTTGCATCCTGTGCATGTTATTCAGATGCAAACTGCGAGTGTCAGCCAGTACGGCCAATGTTAGACTGTAGCCCCTGCCAAGGCCCGTCTTTGATTCTCATGTGAACAGGAGTGAATGCACACGAGCCACGGCTGTAGCAATAACTCCTGAAAGAGCCCCAGTCAGAATGGTTCAGCTCTTTTCACCTCTGAGCTCCTTCATTGTGTCACAAATGCATTCATGTTTTCCAAAGAAGTTTTTTTTTCAACTCTCAGGGCCGCTAAAAAGGCTTACCAATAAGCTTGTAAAATACTGATTTTTTTTTAATCCTTGCTATTCATGATGGGTGATACAGGCGCTGGCCATAGAAGCCTGATGCAGAGCTCAAAGGGACATTGTTTATTTGTTAAGTCCCTTAGTTGTTTGGGGGAGTACAATGAGTGCCGTTTTGCAAAGTGCAGAACTATTATCTCCTGTGTGAGGAGGAAGCCCTTATGGAGGAGACAATGTGCCCGGTCCCCCTCTCTGAGCCTGAGCAGGAAGTCTGGTTTTACTCAGGATATAGATGTCAAATCTATCTGGAGAGCTCACATGCAGCCCGCCTTTTCTTTTCTTTCTTTCTTTTTTTTGTGGTCGTTTTTTCCTTATTTTTTGTTATCCTGCTCTAACAAAAGAGGGTGCTTAGCTGGTCTGGAAAAACTAGTTTTTCCCTTTGAAGACACTGATAGTCTTGACTGCCGCCTCCTCTCACGGATGCAATGAAGGTAAAAGGAGCCAATTTGAACGTGTTCTTTAAAAAAAAAAAGCAGGACTAATTCGAAATGTGTTCTATATTTACCAAACGAGTTTATAGTATGCCAGAAAGTTTCTAAATATAGAGGAGGTCTTTTAAAAGTCCACACAGAGGGGCGCCTTCTACTTTTAAAGTTCTTGAGAAATGAGTACTTGACATTTATCGTGTGGGTTGGTTGATAGGAGCGCCGAGTGATGTCCCCGCCGTGAAGGAGGAACGGATGCAGAGCTTCAGCTCTGTCAGGCTCTTGCCTTCCTGGTGAGGAATTCCCGTGCTCAGGAATCTTCAAAACAGGAGTGTGCTCTGCTGTCACGGAAGACGGGATACTTGGTGAAGTAGTCCTTTGAGTTCTCTGCCCTCAGCCATGACAGCAGGCCATGAGTTTGAGTTTATTCTCTTTATTTGAACTTTCCTATACCTTCCTTTTTTTGTTCTCCAACAACGGAAAGCTTATTAGAAAGCTGTCTAGAGCTGAAGCTTTAGGGAGAGATGCCCCTGGTTTTGCAGTGTGAATAGATGCCACTGTTACTTGGAGTGAACATATTAGAACAGCTGAAATGTTTCAGCTCTTGAATTTTGCTACTATCCCCAAATGATCTCCCACACTGTAGTGGATGCTGCTTAGCGTTGACCCTTCACCCGGGCCTCATGGAAGTGACCCCCCCCGCCCCGTGTCTGTTCTGAGCTTCCCTGTGTTTACAATGCTCCTGATACTGTCCATGCAGTTTCTCCTCTCTGCACAAACAGGCACCCAGAGGGGCTTCAACTGAGAGTTGCATAAAATTAAAAATACTTCCTGAAAAGCTAAACATGGTAGTGCATAGCTACAATCCCAGTGCTATGTCTTAGGCTTGTAGGCCAGCCAGTTTAGCTGGTCAGTGAGTTCCAGGCTCTGTGAGAGACACTATTTTTTTTTAAAGAGTAAGGTAGAGGAACTCAGTCCAGTGCTCCGATGTGGGTTCTGTCACAATTGAGGCAGACTGAGAAGCCAACGATAATGGCACTGGGATTTGTCTCTACTGCATGTACTGGCTTTTTGGGATCCTATTCTATTTGGATGCATCCCTTCCTAAGCCTGGATGGAGGGGGGAGGGCCTTGGACTTCCCACAGGGCAGGGAACCCTGCCCTCTCTTAGGACTGAAGCGGGAGGAGGGAAGAGTGACTGGGGAGCAGGAGGAAAGTGGGAGGAGGGGAGGAAGTGGAAAATTTGAATGGTATTATTTATAAAGTAANGGGAGGGCCTTGGACTTCCCACAGGGCAGGGAACCCTGCCCTCTCTTAGGACTGAAGCGGGAGGAGGGAAGAGTGACTGGGGAGCAGGAGGAAAGTGGGAGGAGGGGAGGAAGTGGAAAATTTGAATGGTATTATTTATAAAGTAATAAAAATTATTAGAAAAAGGTAAGGTAGAGGGACTGCAGAAATGGCTGAGCAGTGCAGAGCACTCAGTTCTTAGGAGGGACCCAGGTTTGGTTTCCAGGACCCACGTGGTTGCTCACAACTGTCTGTAACTCTATCTCCAGGTGTTTCTACGCCCTCTTCTGGCCTCTGTGGGCACTGCACTCATATTGTGCACAGCCGTACATGCAGACAAAACACTCACACACAAAATAAGTATTAGATCTTAAAAAATAATGTAGCTATGAGAAAGACAATGGCTTCAGCATGTATACATGCCAAAGTAGTAGAAGTCTTTCAAATTTTTCTGGTTTTGCCTGGAGGAAGAAAGGCATTGATAAAGTTGAAACCCCTGCCCGCAGTGTCCCATGGATACCCCTGCCCGTAGTGTTCCATGGATACCTCTGCTCGTAGTGTTTCATGGATACCCCTGCCCGCAGTGTTCCATGGATACCCCGTAGTGTTCCATGGATACCCCCGTAGTGTTCCATGGATACCCCGTAGTGTTCCATGGATACCCCTGCCCGCAGTGTTCCATGGATACCCCATAGTGTTCCATGGATGCCCCGTAGTGTTCCATGGATACCCCTGCCTGCAGTGTTCCACAAATACCCCTACCTGTGGAGTACCATGGATGCTTACAGTGCAGAAGTAACCTTCCCCCTAGAGTTATGCTGCCTGTGTTTGTAAAGCATCTTGGATGCTGAGTCAGCATGCTTTACTGTACATCTGCCCGACAAGTCTTTGCTATCTGCTCGATGATATGGAGGTAGAGGCAAGATGTTACAAAGTTGAAGGTGAAGAACTCAATCCAAGGACTGCCAAGGCTCATTTCAAGGTACCTTTGGGATGAGAATAAAAATTTGAACCAATGATTAGTCTTATCACCAAAGATGTCCTTGTTTCACCTTTTAAACTTGAACTTACATGGAACTTAAAAGCAAAAGCAAGCAATAGTTTATAGTTTAATGGTCACAGCAAAGTGACTGCATTCTGGCATGTGTGCCATCCACATTAAAGAACAGGACATTTAAGCACAGCCCAGTGTCCCTAGACCTTTCTCCTTCCTCTTTTCCAAAGAGGCTTCTCATATACACAGACCTAGCCTGCCCATCTTTGAATTGTCTATTAGTAACACAGTGTGTTTCCCACTTAGTATTATACCTTGGATCTATCTGTGTGGTTGTGGATTGGAGTTGCTTTATTTATATTGTCAATGATTATTTCACCATGTGTGTACCACATTTCTATTTATCATAGTCTTCGTGGATGTTGTGGCTTGTTTCATTTTCTTGCCCCTCTTTTTTTTTGAAATATTTAGTATTATTGGAGAACAATCAATACAGTTGTGTATATACAGTGTTCACTGCGATGCTTTGATGGGTACACATTATAAAATGACTGTTGCAAACAGATGAATTTACATATCCATCTGTCTTAGGATTTCTATTGCTGTGAACAGACACCAAGACCACAGAAACTCTTATAAAGGAAACATTTAGTTACGGGTGGCTTACAGTGTCAGAGGTTCAGTCCATTATCATCATACAAGCAGGCGTGGTGCTGGAGAAGGAGCTGAGAATTCAGCATATTGATTGGCAGGCAACAGGAAGTAAACTGTGACACTAGGGGTAGCTTGAGTGAGTATTGGAGACCTCAAAGCCCACCTCCATAGTGACACACTTCTTCCAATAAGGTCACATCTACTCCAATAAGGCCACACCTCCCAACAGTGCCACTCCCTATGGGACCCATTTTCTTTCAAACCACCACACCATTTCACAAGTTCCCATCTTGCTGTCCATGATAAGAACATTTAAGATGCACCCTTTAGGGCATTTCCAGTCTACAATATGGTATTAACAGTAGTCATCTGGCTGCTAGTGATCCATACCCTTTCCATTCTGAGTAATTGAAGTTTTCTGTCTTTTGGCTAATATTTAGCTTTTTATGAGGATTGTTATTTAAGTATACACATACATACCAGTATTTATCAATGTATGTATGCACCAGTATGATTACCAATGTGTGCATGTACTATAGTATCTATCAATGTGTGTATGTGCCAGTATTTATCAATGTATATATATGTACCAGTATGATTATCAATGTGTGTATGCACTACTATCTATCAATGTGTGTATGCACCAGTGTGCTTGCCTGTGGAGGACAGAGTGAGATGCCCTTCTCTATCACCCTCTGCTTTATTTCTCTGAGACAGGATATCTAACAAAAACCTAGCACTAGGCTGCAGCCACCATGCCCCAGCAATCCTCCTGTTTCTGCCCTCCCACAGCTCTGGGGTTACAGATGCACATGTGGCCATGCCTGGCTTCTGCTTTTCTTCCCCTTCTGGTTTTGTTTTAAAATGTGGGTGCTGGGATCCGAACTCAGGCCCTCATGCTTGCTCATGCAGCAAGCACTCTTATCCCCCAAGCCATCTTTCCGGCTCCCGAGGAACTGGAATTAAAGAGGTCTAGAGAAAGACTTTAAAGGAAGAATAACTTTTAAAGTAGAGATTGGAGAGATGGCCAGAGAAGGGCAAACCACGTGTTCTATAAGACCTCTGCACATTGCACTCATGAGAAAACAGCAGCCCAAAGTTGTTTGATAAAGAACCAATAACAGCTTTGGTTTAAGCCATGGTCAATTATGTTCAAACATTTGTGATAAAAACTCAAAAGTTTTCAGCTAAAAAGGGCAAGTGCTAGTTTGGTCACGGTCTGTTCCCCAGTTTAATTGCTGGCGGCCAGTATGGCCGTGGTGCTGCTGATGGTAACAGCTTGTGTTTACTGAGAGTCTGGTCTGTGCCAAGCACTGTTCTCATTTCTTTGGGCAATTATATTATTTAATCTTTTCAAAAGAATGTGAAATTGATACTATTTGTCTTATTCTGTTTTATGCTGTTATAGTAAAATATCCAAAACTGAGTCATTCATAAAGAAGAGGTTTGTTTATAGCTTTGGGGGGGGTGGCAGCCCAAGACTGGGTAGCCATATAGGTTCGGAGGGAAGATAAGGAAAGCAAAGAAAGAGAAGGAGAGGAAAATGATCATATGTGGAGAGAAGAAACAAGAATGAGCCAGGGTTGCTTGTAATAGGCCTCCTTTTGGTAATGAATCCAGTTTCTTGATACCAAAGATAGTCTTAGCGGAGTGAATCCAGTTTCTTAAGAGAAACATCAGTCTACTCAAAGCAGATTCTTCAAGATTCCTCATGCCTCCTATAGGTCCTCCCTTCAGCTCTGTTGGACCAAGGACCTAGGGCCCAGGAAAGCTGTAGTACTATTTTTATATTATGCAGCTGCTCAGGTGTTGAGGGGTTAAGTCATTTGCCTGGAGAGACTTTACCTATCTTTAAATGCCGTCTCCAGACTAAAATTTAGGTACTCTGTACATGTCGTCTCTTAACTGGAGAGGTTATCAAGACTACCTTTGTGCTAGTTCCCTGCAATTGCCATGTTAACTGTCACAATGTTAGTCCCTTAACACACTTATTTTGTCATTCCGAGGTCAGAAGTCCTGATGGATCCCAGTGATCTGCAAGGAGATGCCTGGGTCTGCATTCTTCCTGGTATTGTGGAACAGATATGACTTTGCTTTCAGCTTCTAGATGCTCCCTGCATTCCTTCCTTGTCTTGTGGCCCCTTCATTCACATTCAGAGCCAGCAGTGTTGGGCTTGATCTTTCTTGTGTTGGAAACTCTCTTCTTTCTTCTTTGATGTGGGATTCCCCTCTGGAATACCATTGGTTAATAAAGAACTGCTTTGAGACTATAGCAGGGCAGAACAGAGTAGGCAGGGAAAACTAAACCAGTGCCTGGAACAGACATGCTGGAACCTTGCCTGTAAGCCACCACCATGTGGTGATACACAGATGAATAGAAATGGGTTAAATTAAGATGTAAGAGTT
>LOJH01066798.1:0-10299 GCA_001685095.1 Ellobius talpinus | reverse complement strand
CTTGTCAGCCACGTTCAGAGAGTCTGGATTGATCACATACACCATCAGTCCCAGGGGAACTTATAAAAGAAAGGACTTAGGGGTTCACAGTTCCAAAGAGTTAGAGTCTATGACCATCTTGGTGGTGAGAATGGTAGCAGACAGGCAACAGAGAGACAGATACGGCACTGGAGCTGTAGCTGAGAGCTTACATGTTGGGACAACAAAGATGTGGGGGGAGGGCAAGCTAAGAGAGTACTAAAGAGAGAGAGGGCACACTAAAGAGAGAGTAAGCTTGGGGCTCTTGAAACATCAATGGCAGCACCTACTAATCCTTCCCAAACAGTTCTAGATACTTGTACTGATATGAGAATATATATGATGATGTGTTCTGGACTGAAAAATCAGGTTGAAATTAGTGGACTCTGAGTGAACTGGAAACCAAATATTCAAATATATGAGCCTTTAGGGACCATTCACATTCAAATCATGGCAGTGACCACAAAAATACTTACAGTAATGTTAATGATAAATAATAAGAGGATGAAAAACAATAAAGATGAAGTAAAACCTTAATCTACTAGTGCTTGCTTATGTCATGAGCCACTTGTTTGCTTCTCAATTATTATAATGTCTATTCTTAATTCAACTCATGTACATAATTGATACAATATAGTACTAAGTATAATTTAATTTCATGAAGAAGGCACCTCCACTTCTCTCCAGAAAAACAATAAATTTGTCCAAAGTGCATCTGAAGGCACCAGATGTGGTGGAATGCCAAAAGGCCAAGCATGTCAACTGAAAGCAACCTAAGAAGTTGCAGAGATGTGGGTAGCAGAAACTCTGATACCCTCTGTAGCTCAGGAATAAGCAGGGTGGTCTGCCCTTGTTGTCATGTCTGCTGGGTTGAAGGTGGACTCCTGTTGTTTCTACACAATTGCATTAGTGATTTGGTATCCAAGGAATCAGAAATAAGCATTCAATTCACTAAACTTGTTTTAAGTGTTCTCAAGGGAGGAGTAAGTCTGTTTGGTGTTTGCATTGTTTAAAAGTTGAAGCTGCAATGTCTAGATACTTGGTCAAGAACTAATCTGAGAATTTCTTATGATAATATGTTCTGGATTAAAAATCATATTGAAATTAATGGACTAGGAGTGAAATGAACTTCCCATAATGTGGGTAAGACTTGTCTCACAAGATGAAGGCCTTAATGGGACAAAGATTGACCTCTAAGACCTCTAAGCAAAAAGACTTCCTCCAAGTGTTTTTTTGTTGTTTTTTTTTGTTTTTTTTATTTGAACTGCAGTTCCTCCCCGAAGTCTTAATCTATTGGTCTGCACTACTGATTCTGAATTTACTATGTTTCTACAGTCCTTAACGATAAGTTGCCAATTTTCAATTTCTTAAAATAGATGTGTCTGTCTCTTACTGTCTCTGTCCTACTTCTTCCTTTCTCCCTCTCCCCTCTCTCTGTGTCTCTCTGTCTCTGTCTGCCTCTCTCCTCTCTGTCTGTGTTTCTCTCTGTCTCTCCATCTTCCTCTCTCTCTCTCTGTGTATGCACAAGTCTGTGTGCTCACGTGTATGTGTACAATATCTTATTGATTTGTTTCAGAGAGGATTGAATTATAAGTTTACTTTGCAGGAAGCGTCCAACATCTCCAAACTTTTCTACACAATGATCATTTCCTTAAATGTGTTTGGAACACTTGTAGTCCAGGATGGATCCTTGATGAACATAAAAAACAGAGATTCCCAATGCACATATTTAAATAAGATGATGATTTCTAAGTTTGGAGGGAGTAAGACTCTTTAAAGATAAGAAGTTAATCTGAAAATAAGCCCTAGAAAATATGGACTGGTAGAAGACAGAGAGATGAAGTAGAAGAGAAGGCAGAAGATAAGTTGGGGAACACCAGTAGACATGTGTCCCCTCATTGAGGAAGTAGTACAGTATTCTATAGAGGAAGTAATATTCAGTCAGAACCTTGAGTAGCAAGCAACCTCTGTTATGAGACTCTTGGAAGCCTGATGCCATATAAACTGTAAGAATCTTGAAACAGTGATAAGATTAACTACAATCTCAGGAAGTATTTGGGGTCTGTGGTGTGGCAATGTGCCCACAAGCATTTAGATTTAAACATGTAAACAAAGAATTTCTAAAGAATCTTCTTTCTAGCTACCCTGCCAGTCCAAACTATGTCAAGATCATCAATGATGATGGCTCATCAGGATGACCAAGACTTTCCTTTATATCTTAACTCCAAAATATTACACAAGTAAAACAGTTGTCTTCCAATATTCGGTAGTTTTAGAGACATTTGATAATGGTACAACAAACCTCTGACATGTGATATATACCATCCATGTGAGATATTAATGATCAGGAGGAAATCCCTAATATGTTACTGAAACAGAGGGAAAAGTAAACTAGGAAACAGGTTGCCACTGAAGGGCAAGAAGGGGGTTGAGATACACAGCAAAAAGAGAAGACACTTAATGACAATGAATATTTCTGCTAGGGTCCCTCTTGGTATCACTTAGAGTGAGTCATCTGAGTGAATAACAGCCTAGAAATGGGTCTAGCATATAATTTCAGCCTGGTAAATATTTAAGACTATCACGGTAGTTTAGAGTTAAGAATAGGCACATTCTTTCTAAACAAAACAAAACAAAAGAAATAAGAACTTAGGATGTGCTTTACCAGCATAATTTTTGTCAGGGATACAATTTATGAATAATCATTATCTTTTTCATTAGTGATGAAGTACTCCTCCAATTCTATTTTATTAATTTCTATTTACTGATGTTAGGGACAAGAGGGTTAACTCAGTTGGTGGTAGAATTCTTGTCTAGCTTGCACAAGGTCCAGGATTTGATCACTAACATGTATATGCTAGGCTTGGTGGTATATGTTTGTAATCTCAGTACTCAGGTGGCAGAAGCATGAGGATCATAAGTACAAGGCCATCCTTCACTATACTGTTTGAGACAAGATTATGCTACAGGAGGCCCTGTCCCCCAATGCTCCGCCAGAATATTTGTATATGTTGTGAAAATTACAGTTGAAAAACATGAAACTCTACTAACAAAAAGGGGAATTTGATAGAAAAATTTATGTAATGTCAAATAATTGATTTAAGACTCAGAATCCCATATATCTGGGAAATTTTAGTTGCATAATGCTGAAATATCATGTGGATCTCCTTTTTATTCATTCAATATTATTAGATAGGCATAGAAAAGCATAAAAGGTGTGATGTAAGTTTGGGCTGGTATCTTAAAGGCTATTGGCCAAAGGAGCTGAAGGAGCTCCCACAACAAACGTCTTAATGAATAATCCCCTGGAAAGAATTTCATATACTCAAAGATGGCAAAAGAAACCAGTTCTGTCATCTGCAGTCAAAACAACCTGAATAGGAATCCAGGATGAGTATCATACTTGCTTCTATGTGTAAAGTTGAACTATACATTTGTATTACACATTTTTCTAGTTTTTAAAGTAGTCATAGTCTTAGGAATTTTATTTCTAGCAGACACTTGTGATCCTCTGGAAGTATCACTGTAGAACATAATTGGAAAATGACTGGTTTAGATTAAGCGAACAAACACTTCTCTTGGGCACTTTGCTTATAGCAAAATGATTTTGGATATAAAGCAATTTCATTGGAATATAAAAATTATATTTCTCCACAGTGCAATTTGTGCTTGTTTTATCTTTAATCCCTTGTGGTGGTCTCCTCAAATACCAAATAAAAGTGATCTTGAATTTTAACAATAAAGACTCTTATGAAAATTTAGTAATTTCTTTCTTTCTTATTTGCTTCCTGTAACTTTTGTCTTTCTCTTGGAGAAAGCCCTGGGCAGATAGCTATGGGGCTCACTACTTTCTGCCCAGTACCATGCAAGGACAATAGGATAGTCTTTCATTTCACTTATATAATTAGCTATTGTGTCAGTATTAAAGATATCAGAAAACATTGTAACATCATAGATTGTGCAGATAGCAACTAAGCAACTAGTCCAATGACACCTGTTGGTCTCAATCAAGACTTTGGGTATCATTAGCAATGAAGCATGTTGGAGCCTGAGTAGAGAATCTGGTCATCTCTACTTCAAGGTTGGAATGGTCCTAGCCCTGCAAATAGCTGTGTAATATGGACACCACTGTTTTGGATACAAGAGTTTGAGACTCTTCTGGACTACTGTTGATGAAATGTAATACCATTGTCTGGCTCAGTTATTAGTGCAGTTGTTCACACCTAACAACATATTTATCATCCTACACTATTATCTCAAGATATCCACTCTCTAATGAGCCCTAATAACTTTATACAAGAGACTTTGTCACTCTGAGTTCAATGTAACCTCTATGAAGACAATAGTCAATGTCATAAGTCTGCTTGCTTGTGCAAGGTGGATTAGGTTAAACACTAAGAATTCCATAAAGGTTTATGAACTGTTTAGTACAAGCAGTTGTCAAACTCCTGACCTTTGTGGGTCTATGATAGATGCTGTATGTACAATAGCAAACATAACACAGTGGTATATTCATTTAATGAAATAAAAAGTAAAAATTTATATGTATAAATAGTAATTCATTTATCCTTGTATCTATTGCTACTATGATTCACATAAAATATTTTGTGGATAAAAATAGTCAGTACTTTTGTGAAAATCAAACTACTAACTGCTGTGGGACAATGGTCCTGTACACTGTAAAGATTTGCTACTTGTATTAGTTTAATAAAATGTTGATTGGCCAGTAGCCAGGCAGGAAGTATAGGTGGGACAACCAGACTAAGAGAATTCTGGGAAGAGGAAAGTAAGAGAGTCAGGCAGATGCAGAGGAAACAAGATGAGAATGCCTCCCTTAGAAAAGGTACCAAGACATGTGGCTAAACATAGATAAGATTTATGGGTTAACTTAAGTTGTGAGAGCTAGTTAATAATAAGCCTAAATTAAAAGGTCAAACATTTTATAATTAATATAAGCCTCTGCTTGGGACTGAATGGCTACAGGACTGGGTGATACAGAAACTTCTATCTACAACTAACATTATTGACTTTATTATATAGTAAATAGATTTAATTATTAGTTTGTCAAAGTTTAACCAATATAAATAATTTTATAAAGATGTGATGAATTTAACTTTTGGAATAAGGGTATTACTTGTTGTTATACGTTTTTAAATATGTTTTTTTTCCAGTGCTGGAGTGATAGGGATTCATATAAGCTAGACTAGCACTCTATTACTGAGGATTTCTCTAATCCTTCCATACTCATGTGCATGTATGTGTTGTGGTTACAAGCTTCTTTATTCATTAACCAATAAAAGCAACACATAGACAGAACAGAAGGACCTCTCACTGCAGTGGCCCTTGAGAGTCACTCTTTGGTCCAAATTCTCTTGAATTTGTATGGAAAGAATTTCCTCAGGGATATTTTTCTCTTCTTCATCAATCCTCAGGTACTCTGAGCTCCACTCCTAGAGAATTCCTTTTATACAGGACTTCTTTATTTCAAATTCTACATGTCCCTAAACTGAACTTTTTAATCTTTAACTCCAAGCTGATTGCTTCTTCTGGCATTTACTACTTTAATTTGTATTACCATCATTAAGTAGCACTCCATGCTCTGATGGGGTCAGCAACCTGAGAGAGATCCCAAACTCCTCAAAGAGCTTCATTTCCACAACAAAGCAGCTCTGATGCCTCTGGATGAAGGCCTTGGAAGAGATGTACTCTATGTCATACTTCTGTCACTGACTTATTTAGGGCATCATCAGATGGGACCTAGGTTTCTTTATTATATTCACTAAACCGTCACCTCTCCTTTAAAATGTATAATGCCCCACTATCACAAGAGCCATTTTGCATTCTTTCATTTTGTAAAAACAGAATTTTTTAATATTTAGCTACTTGAGCAGGAGGAAGGTTGTACTCATGCTATGGTATGTGTTTGAGAATCAGAAGACTCCTTTGCAGTTGTTGGTTTTCTCCTTGCATCACATGGGACCAAAATCAGGTTATCAAGCCTGGCAATGAGTGGCTTTACTCTTTAAGCAATATTGATTACCCCTTACAGCAGAAATTTAAGAATGTTTCCAAATTTCTTTGGTTACAGAAAGAAAATTCAAGTCTTTAGCAATGCAACCAGGGACTTCATGATTTGACTGATGTCCACTTTTGGAAGGAGAGCAGGATATGATGAACACACAGTGTGTGCTTTTCTGTCAACCAGGTCTTAGGGATTATGGATAAAAATGAGTATAGATGCTGAGGAGAAGGCCCAGTCAGTAAAGTATATGACCTACATTCAGTTTCTCAGCATCTACATAAAAAAGCATGCAATCTTTGTGCTGGGAGAAAGCAACTTGATGACACTGGGAACTTGCTTGCCATCAAGTCTAACCAGTCACTGAGCCCCAGTTTCAATGAGGGATCTTGTCTCAAACTTATGAAATAGTAAAGGGATTGAGGAAGACTTGTGACAACAAGCTCTGAACACCAGGTGCATGCACACAGCTGTGCATAAGCACCTCTGTATACCACAATACATACATGCACACGAGTATGGAAGGATTAGAGAAATCCTCAGTAATAGAGTGCTAGTCTAGCTTATATGAATCCCTGGCACTCCAACACTGGAAAAAAGATATGGAACATTTGTGTGGAATTTACAGTAAATTATTAAGTATTATGAGACTTATATGGAAAAGAGAAATATAATGACTTTATCTCATCTGCTGTACAGTTAAAATCTGCCTCAATTATGACTCATTTCTGACCCATGAAGAGAACCAGTCTTCATGGAGCTTCAAACAACTATGGATAGTTTAGATGTTGTAGGAAATGTAGACAGAATAACAAAATTTCCTGAGGATGAAAGATATTTAAACAATAGAGAGGTTTCTTAAGTGCCTGTGGTACTTCTTTCACATCATCCTGTAGGGTATGATGAAAAGCTTTCCTTTGGAATGCCAAAGAATGGACCACTCTGTCCTTTCAGGCTTTCTCTATCCACATGAACCCACGAACACCATCACATAACAAACAGTCCTCTCGTGCAAATGTAAGCATAATACACTTTTCTTAAAGCTATTAAATCCTTTTTATTATAAGCAGTGCTTGTGCTAGGGGAGCCTAAGGTTCACAGATGGATAGCATAAACCCATATAATTACATTACATATCTGCAAATAATTAATTTGCTTTGTGCATGCAATTTGTGTGTCATTGCCCAAACATCCTCTTTCAAAAATATAATTCAAAATGTGTTGAATGGGGCATCAAGCATTTCAGTCTTCATAGTGACATGTTTCAAGAATAAGTTATAACCGACATGAAAGTAGATATTTGGCCATCTTCTGGGGGACCAATGAGTAGTTACTGGGTTATTAAGGAGTGATTATAAAGGCTGAAGAGATTGCAGGATTTCAGACAGACTTGCCATAATATGAACCAACAGTGTTTAAAAGGCTGGAAGCCAGCCAGATGATGTTGAACTAGGCTTTACTTCTGCCCAGCCCTTCCAGTCACTGGGGACATGTGTTTTATTATTTCTTGCCCCTTTCTTTTGCCTTTATGACTCTACTTCAGTGTAGAAACTGACCCTCTTTTTACTTCCACACATTCTAATCTGAATCCCTAACTCTCTTTGCTTTATCCAACATAGCCTTTGTCCCACAGAAGAGGTATAGTGCAAATATGTCAGCAGCTTCATGTTATCTACTCCTAACATTCTTGAGGTAGGACCAAAATGATGTAAGGCCAGGGCTTTTTTTTCCTCAGCTGGGAGCAGCTGGCTGCTGAATGTACAACATTGTAAGACCCAGCTCATAGGTTCTTAACTAGGAGCAGTAACACCTCTGGCTGAGACTTTGTATTTGTGTAGGGTTTTTTGGGTATTATTGCTGTGGTATGGTGAAAATCAGTGATGCAAATATCTTGCAATGCTGGGACAGTCCAGTTCCACAAATATTAGTTTTATTTTAGCCAATAGTCCCTGTGCTGACAAGTAGGTTGTTTTTAGGAATTGTCCTGGTATTAGTACAAACAACCAGAAAGTAACCCAAAGTCACTTTGTTGTTTTACTAAGATTTCATGTAGAAGAAAAGCTACTTCTTTTCTATTGTCTTGGGAAGTGTAATGGTCCATTCTATTGGGGTCCTAAGAAGATCCCTAGAGCCAATCTGCTTAGGGTTTTGGCATTTCTGCCAGTCCATTTAAATATATAAAAGATCAAGTGCATAACAGAAATTTGTGAAAATATAAAAATTGTATTTCAGCAAAATCCTAATAATCTCTTGATAAAACATCCCTTGTAACAGAATCAGAAAATCCTGCCATTGAATACTTCTTCAACATTTAGCTTTGAAACCATCTCCAAGCTTCTTGTTCATCTACACAGCTGTAGAAGGAGTATTACAGTACAACACAATGGGTAAGAGTCTTACTGCAATGTCTATATACTTGAAACATGCTGGCTAACTGTGATGATAAACTAGTGATCATTATTAGTAATAGTGTATTCAGCAAAATAAAAAAAGAACTCCATTGGCTTGCATCTGATTGGTGCTCCTTTTCATGTGGCATAAAATATGCCACATGCAAAGTAAATATAATATATAAATCATGGTAGGATGACAAACAAGATAACTCTCCTGAGTAACAGATGTACAACACATCTGTGGAGGACTCACAATAATTAGGAAGATATTTTGTTTCTCAGTATTGCTTCTCCTCTGAATTAATGGTATGTATTCTTTCTGTTCTAGGTTTGCTTACCTCTCATTTAAAAGTGGAAAATCTGTTCAGAAGCAAAGGCTCAATTCTTCATTATTATAACACTGCTCATTAGAATCCCCTACTGTGAGTTTTGTTGCTGTGAGCTTTCATTTAAAAGAACCATTGTGTAATTAGCAGCATCTTGGTATAATTCAGTCTTCAGGGTGAGAACATTGAAACCATAGGTCTGTATTCTATTCATACATCATGTACATCTGTGTACAAGAATGAGCTATACTATGTTGAAGTACAAATATCCTTAGGAAAAAAATAAAGTGCCCAACAAGATGACTTTTTGAAGGCATATAAGACAAACAATGGCCCAGTGTCATTTCTTCCCATCAATTCCAGATGGACATACAGATTTACAAGACTTTCCAGGAGTTGCTTTATTGCTCATGTCTCTAATGACTCCACCAGAAGATCTATTGTTCTCTTAGAACAATACTCTGTTGCCCAATCTCCTCTGCTCAGATGGCATTTGCAGGTGCAGGGGTGGCTCTTTCAGTCTGTAGTGGTGGTAGGGAGCTGTCTTAGCATCCTGAAATAGTCATCAAGTTTTAGCTCTTTAATGGGAATTGAAGAATTATTTTAGACTTATTATTTTATATGCATAGGTGTTTTGCCTGTATGTATGTATATATGTGCATCATGTGTGTTCCTAGTACTTGTGCAGATCAGAAGAAGGCATTGGGTCTCCTGGAACCAGAGTTATAATGGTTATGAGCAACCAGATATGTAGGTGCTAGGAACCAAACCCAGGTCCTCTATAAGAATAAGTGCACTCAACTGTTATTCCAACTCTCCAGCACCCTGTAAGAGGAATTTAACAAACACAAAACCAACTTTTACTTGTTCATAAAGTGATCAGCTAGTAAATAAAGAAGACAAACTTGGACTCACATGTCTAAGAGCCAGTTCTCACTGGGCCCTGGACTTTGGAACTTAACCCTTTTCACTATGATCTCTTTTATGCCTTTTGTTCTTGGCTCATGGATGATGTGAGATTCTCCTCTGTATGCTGTGATTACCAGTAATGAACAAACAAACTGCTTTTGGCCTATAGCAGAGCTATAGGTGAACAGAGCTAGGCAGAGAAATATAAGCAGAATGCTGGGAGAGAGAAGGTGGGGTCAGAGAGAAGCCATGGAGCCACCTGGAGACAGATGTGCTGAAACTTTGCTGGTAGGTCATGACCTCATGATGATGCAAAGATTAATGGAGATGGATTAAATTAAGATGTAAGAGTTAGTCAATAAGAAGCTAGAGCTAACGGGCCAAGCAGTGGTTTAAATAATATAGTTTCTGTGTGATTATTTTGGGGCTAAACAGCCAGGAACCAACAAGCAGCCTCCTCCAACAAATTGAGTCCAACATGGTTGACTAAAATCCACTTAAAACCCGAGAGAGCTTGAAAAGGAACTCTAGACACAAATATATAGAGTTTAACACAGCTTCTTGCTGTTTGCTGGTGGTGTGCCATGGCTCCTTTAAGAGAGGTTTTTCTGACTTATTGGTAGCAAGAAGAAAG
>LOJH01066797.1:0-10299 GCA_001685095.1 Ellobius talpinus | reverse complement strand
ATTGCTGTTCATTGTGTAGCTATCTTTGTGTATGAAATTTGCAGAACTCATAAATACATATTTCTCCTGCAGCCATATACATACTTTATTCTGCTCTTTAACAGGTGGTTGTGTTTGTTGCAAACTCAAAGACACCTTCTATTAGTTGCATACAAAATAAAATGCTGAAGTATAAGTGTTTGGCCTTGCTTACCAATACACCAGTGTTCTCTTTCTCATAATTACCTGTGTCTATGAATATCCTCTGCCTCAAATGCTGCCAGTCCAATTCTTATGACTACAGACATACCACAAAATATAATAATTTTTAAATTAATTTATTAAGGTATTTATTTGTGTTAGTTCTGAAATTGCAACCTGTATATTTTAAAAATAAACCATGTTTAAAGTGTTCTAAAGTATTCAACCTATGAACCTACTTGACTTTAGCAAAAAGAAATATCTATATGTATGCTGTACTTAACACTGACATATCAGAACACACAGTTTTTCTTTTTTTAATAAACAAAGTATTAAAATTGAAAAAAAAATATACATATCTGCATTAATAAAAGTACAGACTATGTATAGTACTCAAGTAAGCCATAATTTTTATAATGTGTTTGAAGGTAAAATATATAGCACATATCTTGTAGTTCTTTTAGTTGTTTTTTCTAATGTTTGTATCCAGAATTTTCAGGGGGTTTTCTTTGATCAAGCCTTTTCCCCCCAGAGTGAATCCACAACATCTCATTTCCTTTGGAAATAAAAGTATAAACCCTCCCCCAAGTCAACATACCTTTTGATTTAAATTTTTAAGTCAATGTATTTTTAAAATATGTAGGTTTGTTTAATCTAACAGCTTTAATCCAGTATCTCTTAGCAGCCATTGTTCCTTCTGCAACAATCAAAAATTCAAAGACGACACAATAACATATAATATCCAGGCTCTCTATATATCTGGCTTTTTTTATTTTTTATTATTTTACTCCCTTTTCAAAAACTTTATAGTGTGAGGGACTGCAGGTACCCACCACGTGGCTTAGCTCATGAAGTGTTAGCAGTTGCCAGGAGAGGTGTCTTTGTACTGTGGCTGGCATAAGAGGCACAAGACTAGAAATTTATGTCTGGCTCCATTTCTGTGTGTTCAAAAACTTATTTAAGAAAGCTTTCTTAGGCTTTATGTAGATGTACATGTTTTCTCTCAATGTCCTAATGTAACCCATTTTCGTTATTTACACTCTGCCACTTGGTGGTACTTTTATTAGTGTGACACATTCATCCCCTGCTCCCTCTGTGTCTGCTTGGCAATTCCAGACTCTGCACTTTTTCCTCCAGGTATTCTAAGTTTGGCTCTCCCACCTAACCTTAATCTGTTCAGCTATTAGCCATCAGCTTGTTTATTAAACTAAATACAGCAGCATATATTAACACAGTATAAATGAATATTCCATAGCAGAGATCTTTAAGACACTGAAAGAAATTTTAAGAAACATTCCAGTTATTTTTGTGGAAAGCTTAAATAGAATAGCTTCATGCTAGTATAAACTAATACAATTCAGTAGTCTAAATCATTGAAATGTGAATTCTATACATAATTTCACAACTCTTATTGCATGGAACCATTAATAGAGTAAAGGAAATTGACCCAATAGCTTAACAGTAGACAACAATGTAATATGCCTGTATTCCTGTATCCAAAAATTCTTCTAATTATTAATAATTTACCTAGTATATCTTCCCATATTCCCAATTATAAGGCCTACACTGTAGAAGAAAACTGTAGGGAACAAATCCAAATGTATTTGGGAGAGAATGTTCCTGAAGAGGGGAAGATCTGCTTTAAGACAAGCGAAAACTCAGTGGAATATAAATGTAGCTTTAATATAGGCATCTATATTGTCACGGCTGTGTTTGTTTTTTAACATCACATCTAGGACTTTTGAAAGTTCAAGCCTACTTGTAAGGAAATTAAAATTAAAACTGCAATAATTTTGGGTTACAGAGATGGCTCAGCAGTACAAGAACTCACTGTCCCTCAAAGGACCTGGCTTCAGTTTCCAGCACCTGCATTATGGCTCCCACCTTCTTGTAACTCCAGTTCCAGGTGATGTAACACCCCTTTCTGACATCCTTGTTCTCCATACATAAATCAACACGTTGAAAGGTAAAAGGTATCATTAGATGTGGTAGAAAGTACCATTAGAATAGGGGCATAAAATACTTTTGACTTCACAGTTCTACAGAAAAAAATTGGAATTATAGCCAAGTATCCTCAGAAACAGAAGACCAAAGTCTGTCCAAATATCTGTCTAATTACTTTCTCTTTTACTTCCAGTTTAGAAAAAACAATTATGTGAATTGTGATTACCTTTTCACATTATTAAACCTAAGATAGATAGTTTTGAGTGCTTTTTTCCCGTCATAGAGTTTCTAATTTATGTATGTCATCAAGAAAAAAAAACATATACTTCTGTCCTATATGTCTTAGTCAGGGTTTCTGATGCTGATATGAAACACTATGACTGAAATAAACATGGGGAGGAAAGGGTTTATTGTTTCAGCTCACTCTTTCATATCACAGTCCAAAGTCAGAACAGGAACCCAGAGGCAGGAGATGATGAACAGGCTAGGGAGTGGTGCTGATTTCTGACTTTGTCTTTATGGACTGTCCATCCTCTTTGACTATAGCATCCAAGACCACCTATCCAGTGATAGTACCATACACAATGAGTTGGATCCTCCCACATTAATCAATAATTGGAAAAAAACTTTATTAATTTCCTTGTAGGCAAATCTTACAGAGACTTTTTTTCCCAACAGAGAGTCCTCTCCAAATAACCCTAACTTGTCTTAAGTTGACATAAAACTAGCCAGGGCACTAATATGTACTTATTTAAGGTTGGTAGAGTAATTTTACCATTTCAAAGAGCATATGTCATACAATGGAAGATAAAAAAACAACAACAACAATAACAGCAAAGGCAAATAGGTTTGTCAATTCATGCCATTCGGTCTGTCTGACAATGGACAAGGCAACTTATAAAAGAAAACATTGAATTGGGGCCATGCTAACAGCTTCAGATGAGCCCATGTCCATCACAGTAGGAAGCATGGCAGGAAGCAGGCATGGCACCGTGGCAGTAGCTGAGAGCTTACGTTCCATAAACCCAAGGCAAAGAGAGAGTAAGAGTGGGCCCACCCCCCAGTGACACACTTCCTCAGTAAAGTCACAACTCCTAATCTTTCCTGAACAGTTCACCAACTGGGAACCAACATTGAAATACATAAGCCTATGAGGGCCATTCTCATGCAAAACCAACACATACCCCTAAAATGCAGTAATTATTTTGTAATTTATCTAGGCTTGCTCTTTATATATTTTCATTTTGTTTTCCAACTAGGCAGTAAATCGACATGGTTTCTATTTGTCTGAGATAGGGAATAATAGCATAGTTTAACAGATTAACAATTTTCCTATTGAGAACTAATTAATGGTGAACCCACCTGCATAAAGAAAGTTAAATAAACAGAGATGATAATTTGTGGCCTTACCATGTACCAGAGATTGAGCTCCAGTTTTATAGTGCTGGGTATTGAACTCCAAGAGGTGTACATAGCAAGCACCCTGTAAGCTCACTCTACATTCCCACTCAGTCTTCTCTTGTCTCTTGAAATATTTCTTCTACTTTGTCTTCCACATCACAATTTGTCAAGCTGATGTTAATTCCACCTCTTTCCTCTTTATAATATGCTTGACTACCCTTAGGCAAAGGAATTATCTTCCCAAAGTAGAATCCAGGCCACATCACTCCTTCTTCACATTCTACTGAATTTTAAAAAGTGTTTGTTGTAGGTTCTTCTCTCTAGAGGAACACTTTTCCTATGTGATCAAGAGGTTACTACATTCAAACTGGATTCCATAAACTACACCATGTCCAGAAAATGTCTTGCCACTAATGGTTTTTAAATAGTATTGCCCCTAAATTTGCTGCTCTGTAAATAACCCAGAAACAGAACACATTCTGGTCTGCACAGTCCCTTGGCTTATTCACACTCTCACAAGCATCAGTGAGTGGAACTCTGAAACAAGAGCAGAAGTCTGATTTATCTCACACTGCAAAAGTTGTTTTATTTTCCCACATATTTTGGGCAGGATTCTTCTTTGCCCTTGGGAATGTTACACCCATGTGTTTGGCATATTTCATACGCACACAGCATGGTACTATCAATATTTACCTAAATCTCAAACTGGCTCAAAGCTGGAGTTTCAAATGTTTGCCAGTGCTTGCTCATAACAGTCTTAGTCAATCATACACAATGAGGTTGCAATAAATGATTTAAGACTATGTTAATTGCATTTTGGGAGAGCAGATGAGGCTGTGACATAGCTGATAACCAGTGTTTTTATTTAACCATTTATTCTTTTGGGCTTTGAGTGTTACAAAATGCATTGCCTAAACTTTCCAAATTCAATTAAATGAATTATCTTCTACTCAATAGCCAGCCAGAATCAAGTAATATGAAGAGTCTGTTTGGGGTCCTTTGCTCATTAATAGGGTTTACCTCTACCCAGTGATTAGCAGAGAGTATTCAATGTTTTGTTTTTGTCGTTGTTAATAGGAAACAAGCAAACAAATAAATGAAACATTCTGAAAAAAAAGTATCATTTCATGGTAGAATTATGCAAGATCAAATACATTGCTCAAAAGATAACAAAATGCTTTCTGATGTTCATGGCTGGTCTAATACAGTTTATTTTATCTGGTAACATCAACTTGACAAATTGTGTAGATGCAATGTTAGCAAAGAATCATTGTTTTCTGCCTATCTATTTATAGGCAACTAGGTGCTTCTTTTATGTACAGAAATTTTCATATTTACTAGCCAAAACCCAAGACTTCAAGCTTTGAAATGTTTTTAAAACAACTTAATATAATCCTTGTATTGAGCTTAAGCATAATTCACTGCCAGGTATGATTTTAAAGGTGAAGTGTTTAAGATAGTTCACACACTGTATTAACAACCAAAATCATTTTTTAAGGAAGAAAATCCAAAACGATCATTTTTTTTACAAAATCTAAGTGGCTTATGATGTCATCAAATGAGAAAGAACAAAGCTCTCTTGTCATCCAAGCAATAGATGATAATAATGTTCTCTAAAGCCACTACAATTTCCCACAGCAGTGTCCCTGTGCATTTAACTGGCTGTTTTAGTGTCCTGTCTGATAATGAACTAGTCAATAAGTTGAGCATAATAAGGAGTATAAATTTCAATATATATTTCAGTACAAATCTTCAGTATAAAAACCATTTTGATACCCTTCATAGATTTTCATAAGCCATGAAAAATAGCATAATTCCAAGATAATAAGAAGGAAGTATTGCCAAAGACATGCTGAAGCTGGATGTGTTATTCCTGGAGACTGATTATTCCTCTGGAGCCAAATGGAGCTGGGATTTGGGTGTGTACCCAGCATATCATGAACTGGAAATTTAGCCAATCTATAGTTTATTTGATCAGACTAGACAACTAATCTAGAAAATGCAGGTTCCTTAGCGTCTCATTTAGCTTGACTGTCTGCTTGATCCCATTATAGGAGAACTGCCAAGTCTGGGCTTCATCTGGGCCCTGAAGACAGCTCTAAGAAAAATGTATGGAAGTTATTTTGTTGTGAGTTTTTAATCTTTTAAGTTTTCTACTGAAACTTGTTTCATTAAAGTGGAAGAAACCTGTCAGGGCTGCCTCTGCTGTTTGCTTTATTCCCTCGGGGTTGGTGATCTGCTTTATGTACAGAATCCCCCCATGATGCTTTAGAGGGCTTTCCAAGCTGTACGTTTCTCTGGCCATGTTTTGAATCTGTGATGACATTGTTTTTGTTAAACTTGACATCCAATGTATGTTTTAAATTAGTTTGACTCTCAATTTAAGGTAATATTTAATAATAGCCTGAGACTGTGAACGTTTTTCCACCACTCATATGTAGAATATTTACTAGAGATGCCAATTTATGCCACAAAAATGCTATTATTCCTTCAGTATCTGCTAATTTGTTCTTTAAAATGTGAATGTTTTGACTGGAGGCAGAATCTGTCCTTTTCCTTAGCAAAAAGCTACTTAAAATTTTTACCTTTGATCAAATTCAGAAATCCTTTAAAAAATGGATCAAATTTTGTATGGTAATGCTATTCTTAGGAATATAAATGTGATGTTCCATTGTGCGACATTTTCTTCAGGATGGAACATTATGACACGACAAATGGAACTTTTTGGGCTTTGTGAATCCTTTATACTCATTTGTTTTCTAGTGCTTAAGAGTTGAATCGAAACTAAGTTTGCCTCATTTGGGAATAATTTCTCTAGGCACAGATCCTTGCTTCTCAGAAGATAGTAGCTCATTGGTTATTTCTATCAGTTTTCTTAGTTGATAGGATGTTTAAAGATAATAATAAATAATTATCTTGCAACCTTTAACTTTGGAGGAGAAAGTAAGCTGAGATGGTGAGACTTCTGTGATTTAACTAATACAAAGTTACACAGGGGAGCAAAACCATGTACTCTTGGTTCTTAATAGCTTACTAATCTTAATGAGCCTTCTCAATAACTACGATGGGCTGATTACACATAACAAACACTTAATACCTCTAGAAATGTGCTACAGATCTTGGAATTTGCAGTGAAACACAATGGACTTCATGCATGGTCTCCAGTTTCAGAAAATCTTAAGCCAGTGGCTAAAGGTAACTTCCATAGGATGCTAGACATGCCCTGAAGTTTAAGGATAGAAAATGGGTGAGGCAGAGTATGCTTTCTTTGCTCGCAGAGCAAAGTCTAGACAAAGAAATCATCATGTTACAAACAAATATAAGAGAAGGAAGAAGTTGAAAGAAAGATGAAAGTGAAATAGCCAAGCCAATAGCCATCCTTAAAAGCAGCGTTTGCTTTACTTGGCCTAGAATTCTCTTTTATCTAACGGGGAACTTACTGGTGGGAGAACCCGCCCGCAAACTGCTTTAGATTCACTATTGGCCCAGCCTGAGTTCATGGGTGTCCTTGACAGTTGCTATGATAACTCTAAGTCACTCCAATTCCAAACTTAGAAATATTCTGTAAAACTCAAACTTGCCACTAGAAGCAGGCGATGATCACATCACACTTGTTGTAGTTAGTGACTCGCTCTGTATCCTGAACCTCCAGACCAAACTCTCATGAATAAAGAAACCCCCAACTTGGAGAAAATCTTCTCAATTCTCACAACAAAGAACTTTGTCATTCCCAGATAGTCATTATTTGGAATGTTGCTACGTTGAGTATCCCATACTAGTCAAATAACACTTACTACAGTGTGGGCCTGGACTAGACACTGTGTATAGGGAGGTTAAATGTGTTAAATTATGAGGGAAACATAGCTCAAAGAGGAGTTAAGTGATGTCACTGTTTTACTATTTCTGGAGAGCTTATTTCATTTTTATATTTTTTTTCCAATTTGTTCCACCTTTAACCTCTGTGAAAATCTAAGCTTTTATGTCTGAAGATGCTACAACCTCTTCTTCCATGTCCTTCTATCAGAGGACAGTCCATAGTGAAGAAGAAAAAAAACACAATCACCTTTCACCTTTACTAAATCTGATAAATCTGATTTCAGACATGTAAAACTTAGCCTGGAGAGACCTCACCCCTTTAGCTCCGAGGTGTGGATGTGGCATTGTGGTTTTAGGACTGATGTGATGAAAGGGCAGCACAACGAGATAGGAAGAGATCAATTCATATTGCAGGGCCTTTCCATTAGGAGTGGGGCCTTCCTGCTGGAGTTCAGTCTATAGTGCTATAAAATAGGTTAAGTTAGAGGGCTGAGATTACACAGTGTTTCAGTGTTCAGGAGATGGTGATACTGTTATTTTCTTCAGCAAAAAGTTGGTACTGTGAGCTTTTTGGACAAAAAAAATAAAGAAATAGGTGTGGTCTGCTGTGATAATTGACAAAGCTTTATTGGTCTATATCAAATTTATTTCACCAGAGCAATAAAAGTAACAAATAATATTGTGCAGAATTTATACATTTGCAAGAGAAATGTATATGTCATCACATTGAAGCTTGGCTAATATCTTTAGCCAATCACAGGGGAGCCTTCTCCAGACAACGCTCTCTAATGTAGAGTAGAAACCAACCCCACTGCTTTGTCTTTTCTTTGGCATGCTTCTATCCTCCAGCAGATCCTTTACAAGGCCAGCCAGGAAAAAGAATTTGAGATTTTTTGGGGGTGGTTATTAGAGGCAAGCATGGACCAGCCATTTTATAACACTATCTGTCAGGAGACAGCCTGTTCTAGAGCCAACGTCAATTCAATGAGGCTAAGGATAGGAACCACAGCTCCAGACTGACAGAGGAAAGCCTCTGAGAGGTCAATCTATGCGGTGGACCCAAGGGTCTGGAGAGATGGTTCAGTGCCTAAGAGCACTGGTTGCTCTTCTGGAGAACCAAGGTTCAATTCCCAGCATCCACATGGTGGCTTGTAGCCACTTGTAACTCCAATTCCAGGCGATCCAATGCCCTTTTCTGACCTCCACAAGCACCAAACATACATGTGGCAAGCATATATACATGAAGACAAAACATTCGTACACACAATAAACAAGTAAAAATATTTTTTAAAAAAGAGGTGGACTTAAGAATCCATCTACACTGTATAATCCTACAACTCATATAGTTAACACTGAACTCCTTTTCCTTTTATAACTCAGATGAGCAAACCGAGAAATTCTTGTTTCTAGGGAACTTGCTTCTGAAGACACCCCTCTGAGACAGCACTGAAGATAACAGTGGGCAGCTCATTATGAACCTGCACTGAGTGAGTGTTGTGACCATATTTACACTCAAGTGCTCTCAGTACAGTGACTTCAGAATCCATGATGTGAAGTTCATCTAAATTGTTTTGCTCTACTAAAGGCCAAGGGTGATAATGCCATTCATTTCTCAGACAACAATAAGTCAAAAAAGAAAACGTGCTTCAAAACCCAATAGATGACAGGTTAAATTACCACTAAATATATTTATTTTTCCATGTTGGACAGAGTCATTTCCAGAAATTTTGTTGAAAAGGAAACAATTTTCTTCCTGACTTCAGTGGAGATGGTCATTACCTTTCCTGTCTTGAAAATACTAAAGAAAAGAGGAGAATTCTTTAATTGCTCAAATGGCAGTGTAGGGTTTCATGTATCCAGTAACTTAAGAACCAAAGGAAAAAACATGAAATCATCACAAAGCACAATCATCACACAGTCGATGTTACAGAAGCCCAGCATTACCTTTTAAATGCTCTAACCTGGAATATAAGCATGTATACCCTACCAGACTGGAGCTCCTTATGTTATCTGAAAACACATTCATAGTGAAGCTTCCACAGGACTAACTGGGGAAGAAAGCATAGTCAAGGAACTTCCTGAGTAACAATGAATGGCAACTGGGTTATGATATCAAGAATGAGGAGTGATTGACTAAATAGCGGATTTGATATTGTGAGAGATGGCAAAGAACTAGGGCTGCTTTGAGATGTTGCTGAAATTTCACTGAATGGGTTCTTTCTTACGGCTCTGTTAATATGTAAGCCACTCATTTGTAGCGCATCCAACTGTCAATGTCACACTACCCCAAATGCCTTAAACATGGCTCTGAAGAAGGCATTATCCGGTAAAGGGACAGATAAAAAATAATTCAATGAATGTCTCTTCTTTTCTACTAAGACAACGTTTCAGACTCTATTGTGTAGTTTTGATGAGTTCTTTTCTTCCTGGAACATGTTTTGAATGTTTGCTCTCTTAAGTGGCAAAAACAGCCCATATTGGGATTTTTTGTTTTGTTTTGCTTTGCTTTGCTTTGTTTCTGAGGAGCGCACATGTTGAACATCTGGATGCCATGGTATCAAAGACAGTTCAGCACAGTAAGTCAATAGGCACTTTATGCCTGTAACCAAACGAAAGTCACACTTGCTTTTTATCGAGCTGCTTCTAAACTTGGTGAGGAGAATCAGTTTCTGATCAACAAATAACCAATCAGATGTTTCATAAATCAGGCCTGTCAAAGTCACATAGAGGCCGGAGCCAGGGCTTTCCTCTATGTTTTTTTTTGGCCCTGGTAACATCTGCATAATAATAATAACAATAACAATAAAAACAATAACAATAATAATAATAATAATAATAAAGGCTTCTCATGCTTTTGACAGTTGTTTGGATAGTCTATTCAGCACTGCTCAAGTTTTTTTTTAATTTTATTTCAGACACTTTTTTAATTGTTATTAAAAAAATTTTCCACCTCCTCCC
>LOJH01066796.1:0-10299 GCA_001685095.1 Ellobius talpinus | reverse complement strand
CTTCCCACAGGGCAGGGTACCCTGCCCTCTCTTAGGACTGGAGGGGGAGGGGGATGGATGAGTGGTGGAGTGGGAGGGAAATGGGAGGAGGGGAAGAAGTGGAAATTTTGAATGGTAATATTTATAAAGCAATAAAAAAAAAGGTCCAATTCATGATGACAAAGCACAGAGGTGGGAGAGAAGAGGCGAGGGGGCGGGAGGCGGGAGAGGGAATGAGCGCCACTGAGATTTGTATCCAAAGTCCTCTCCTTCCCTCCTCTTTCGCTGGTAGCTCCAGCAATTCCTTTGATCTTCAGAGTGAGCTGCTAAAAAGAAAAGCCCGAATCAACGTCTCTGCACCTTGCCAAGCATCTTTAGGCAGGATTCCTTCAGCTGGAGGGAAAGATCCGACCTATGGCAAGCAGGAGCCAAGTGTAAACCGCTGTTTACAACAGATGTTCCTTTTAGGCGACTTAGCGCTTTAGTTCTGGAACAGGCCTGGAATTTGGGGGGAATTAATTGGCGGTGAAATGGTGCAAAAAGACAGCGTCTTGGTGGAGAGTGGGTGAGAAAGGCTCGTTCGTGCACCCGAGGGCTGTTGTTCCTGAACAGGGAGCTGCGCTGCGGTGTGCAGTTCTTGTAAAATGAACAGAAGTCAAAGTCAAGCTATGTGAGGTCTTTTTTAATTTTGTTTCATTTTATGTCGCTCAAGGGAGAACATGTTCTCATTTTTTAAAAAACCGGTGTCTGTAAATCCTGTCACTCACTTTATGAAAAACGCCTCAAACTCATTTCCCTGTGTCTGAATGTTTTGTGCAGCAAATATTCATAAATGTGTTTTCTTGACTGTGCTTCATTTCATAACGAAAATACACCTCTTGACATATACTGGTTTCCTTCGTAGACGTGCCCAGCATTTGGCAGAGCAGAGCCATCTACTGGGAGAGCTGATTCCTGCCTTAACCCTCACCATAAATGTACTTCCCCAGGAAATTCCATCAGGGACTAGAAGGTTGTAGTTTCCTCGAAAACCAGCCACTCTTTATAGAAAATATTTTTAAGTGATTTTTAACCATGTTCTCAATCCCTTCCCTGTCTAAGATATACATTCCCATATATATATATATATTGAGCTTCTACACAAAGTATTGCAACAATTTAGCCTACAAGGTATTTTTATGTGGCTGAATTTCTCTACAATTTGTATGTTATTATTAACCAGCATGGGTACCATGAGGTTAGCTCTAAGAATGCAGAAAATCTAAGATAAGAAGAGGTAGGTGAGAGAATTAGGAGAGAAGAGGACTGACGTTTTTTAAAAGTGAAAGTAAATAACCAATTAAACATCTTAACAAAGCACATGTTTTTAAAATTTTGTTTGCTGACAGCAACAATAAAAGGGATAAAATGAAGAAAAAAACCTAACACACCCCTTCTCTAGAGAGGTTTCCTAAGGGGGGCTTCCTAAGGGCTGATGCCCCTTCCAAGCATTTCTACTGAGGTGGACACATCTCATTGGCTAGACTGATTCAAGCGTTTCTAATGAGGTGGCACACTCTCATTGGCTAGACTGGGTTTATTTCTGTGAGATTGCTGAAGCTACTTTTTTTTTTAATAAAAAACCAGACCTGAGTTAGTGATAAGTCAGCGAGCACATGGGACTAGCGGGTGCTCAGGAAGGTGTTCCTGAGCTTAGGGGACTAGCCTTCCCTGCTGGAAGGAATTGGAGACCCTTGAAGCTGGAGGCAGAATTGCCACCAGGACTTGCTTAGTGACTCCATTTTGTGCTTCACCCAACTGCTCCCCTGCCCCAACCAACCTCATCCTGCTGATCAGAACCCTTTCAGTCACACTTTCAGTTCCTTGTTTTACAGTACAGAGAAATTGTTTCAATCAGTTGAAACTTCTGTTATCCGGCCACTCCTGGTAGGATTCAATTGTAGGGACTGGCTCTATAAACCCTAACCCTTCATGGTGAAGAGTCCTTTTTTGGCACGAGTCTGCTGCCACCTGCAGGAAATAAAAGATTCTTACTGTGACTTTCATTGAGGGGCATTGTTCTGTGTCTCCAGGGGATATACCACCACCCATGCTGACAGCCCAGGGGGCACACACACAGTTTATTTACAGTCGTGCTTCTTGTTCTGTTGTGTGCTGAGAAAGCAGGGTGGTGAGCTGGAAACAAGCTTAGGTCAACTGTGACACTACTTTCTGGCAAGACTAGCTGAAGAAAACCACAAAGTGAGAGAGAGAGAGAGCAATCTGACTAGAGAGGGCAAAAGATAACAAGAGAGCAAGAAACAAAGACAGAGAAAGGAAAGCAGGGAACGCGGCGGAAGAAGTGGGGAAGGAGGAGCAGAGAGGGGAAGAAAAGATGGAGGGGAAAGCAAGCACTTCATTCAGCAGACCTGTAGGATCTGGCTTCTCCGTCTATAAAATGGGCTGGTCAAGGTTTCTGGTATATGATTCAGAATAGGCACTGGAAATGATGTGTGAGGGAAGCGAAGTGTTTTCTTAACCTCTTGATTCTTCCCACTTGCAGAGAAGTCAGTGGACTGCACAATTTCTACTTCTCTCTGCTCACTTTTTAAACAGCTGTCCACAGTGTGCGCCATTAGCAGAGGCAGGACTTCAAGTGATCTGACTGGCATAGCAATGAATGTCTGCCTTCAGAAACAGAAACATCATAGTCCAGTTCCTCATTTTCTTACTTTCGTTTTCCCAGGTCTCTACAACCTAGTGAGTGTCCCTGCAGTTAAGCACTGATACTGATAACAGCACCTGCCCTAATGTTAACTGGGCAGTCTTCCCATGTGGCCATTGCCTGAAGATTTACCTACATGAGGTATTTTTAATCTTCCCAGCAGTCAGGGTTCAGGTTTGTGCCACTGTGCCCATTTGACAGCGTTAGATGCAGAACCTAGGGGCCTTGTGCGGAGTACATGCAGCTCATGAGTGGCAGTCGAGCAGAGCCCAGTTTTGTCAGCACTCACACTGGGGTGCATGTTTTCATGTCGTCACAGTTGCTGCTGCTTCTCACAAACAAGCCATTGACAAAGAGAGGCTAAGTAGATTTCTTTAGTGGCTCATTACCAATAGTTCTGGGAAGGAAGCTTAGGATCCTCTAGCGTGGAAGGGTTAAGACGTAAACACAGTGTTTAGATGGCTTCTTATGACTGTAATTATTAAAAATTGCTGCAGGTCCCCAAGTGGTGGCAGCAGGCTGTGTAGTGGCAGGCAGGCCCTGAGAGCAGCCAGCCCCAGACAGTGGGCAACACATGCTGCAAGTCCCCGTCAGCTTGCTGCGGGATCCCGGTAGTGGTATACAGTGGGTCCCGGGAGCAGCCAGTCCTAGCCAGTCCACGCAGTAGGTCTCCAAAGGTGGCTGGTCCCTGGCGGTGTCCCCTTTGGCAAGCCATGTGGCAGTGGCTGGTGAGAGACAAAATGATAGGCACACCATGCAGAGTGAGGTTAGATATTTATTTAGTGGTTATGGAAGGGGAGAGAGAGAGAGAGAGAGAGAGAGAGAGAGAGAGAGAGAGCACAGAGAGACAGAAGCTGCCTCTCCAAGAGGGAGAAGGAAAGAGAAGAGGCTAAGGCTGCAAGCAGGAAGGGAGTGGGCATAGCTTGTCTCTTAAAGAGACAGAACATTACAGTGCCTCTGCATTAGTTCTATGAGGGTCTGAAGAAATTATCAAGAAGTAAACATTCTGCAGATGAATTCTCTGTTTTTTTCAGCAGTCAATGATTTATGTAGAATAAAACAGGTTTAGAAAGCATAATAAATTCATGTGTAATGGTACAAATTTGTAAACTGAGTGATCAGGAGGGCAAGGCAAAAAGATAGCATTATTTTTTCTTCTTCTTAGACAGATGCATATTTATTTATTCTTGTACATTTATATGATGTGTGTGAGCAAGGACAGGCATGTATCGTGGTGAGTGTATATAGGTCACAAGACAGCCTAGTGTTTTACTTTGTTTGAAACAATTACTTGAGGTTCACTTCTTTGTACGCTAGGCTAGTTGCCAGAGGAGCTTCTGTCTGTCTTCACCTCTCACCTCACTTTAAAAACACTGTGGTTATACAAGAAAGCACTATTTCTGCTTATGTGAGCTCTAGAGTTTGAATTCAGGTCTTCATGAATGTGTGGCAGATTCTTTACCCACTGAGCCAATGCCACACCCCGAATACACTGCTCAAAACCACTTTGGGCTACATAAGATGTCTTTTTAAAAAGTAAAGGTGAGGTGTGTGCTTCAGATGTATCAATGCAGGAAGAAACTTGGAGTAGTGAAATTGATGCCATGAATAATTAACTGTGATCTAGAGACCCCAAGTAAGACACCATCCACTGCCTAATAATACCCCCTAAAGTTTTCTTAACAGCCCCCAACTGCACCCTCTCTCCTGGACTCCATATCCTGTCCCACAACTTTGGCAGAAGACTTCTTCTTTTCTGGAGGCCATACCATACTAGGAACTCCAGAGAACAAGCAGGTACTCAGAACCTCAGGGGTCACATAGGTAATTGGAACCCCAGAAGCAACATTGGCACCCAAAACACCAGAGATCATATAGGACCCAAAAACTTCAGTGGAGACACTTTACTGGACCTGAAGACTCACTGGTCACCAGAACCCCTGACCACTAAGTCCAGAAGACCAGAGAGGAAACAGAAACCAAGGGAAAAAAATCTATCTAAAAAGATAAACTCAGAAATCAGCACCTAAGTCTAGAATAACCCCAAATCCAGATGACTAGAGGCCAGCACAAGAACACAATCAACAACACTTTGGGCTACATAAGAAGATGTCTTTTTAAAAAGGTAAAGGAGAGGTGTGTGCAACAGCCAAGGCAACATAACACCACCAGAGCCCAGCTATCCTATTACAGCAAGTCCTGGATATTCCAACACAGCTAAAGCACAAGAAAGTGACCTTAAATCCAAGCTTATGAAGATGATAGAGACACTTAAAACGAAATGAGTAAATCTCTTAAAGAAATTCAGGAAAATACAAACAAGTGAGGGAAATGAATAAAACTGTTCAAGACCTGAAAATAAAAATAGAATCAAGAAAAAACCCACAAACTTATGGAATCCTGGAGATGGAAAATCTAGGTAAGCAAACAAGAACTACAGAGGCGAGCATCACCTACAGAATACAAGAGACAGAAGAGAGAATCTCAAGTGTGAAAGATACAATAGAAGAGATGGCTGTATCAGTCAAATAAAATGTTAAATCTTTGGGGGATACCTTGCTCAGCCTAGATATAGCAGGGAGGGCCCTGGACCTTCCCCAAAGTAATGTGCCTTACCCTCTCTGAAGAGTGGATAGTGATGGGGTTGGGAGGTATGTAGATGAAGTGGGAGGAGGAGAGGGAGTGGGAACTGGGATTGGTATGTATAATTATAATATGTAGTTTGTTTTTCTTATAAAAAATAAACCATAAAAAAGAAATCTGTCAATGTAATCCACCATACAAACAAACTAAAAAAAACACATTATCATCTTCTTAGATGCTAAAAAAGCCTTTGACAAAATCCAACACAGGTTGATCAAATGAGTTGAAGACAAAAAGTAAATTCATGCACCTATAGACACTTGATTTTTGACAAAGAAGCTAAAATTAAACAGTTAAATAAAAGTATCTTCAACAAATAGTGCTGGTATAACTGGAAGTAGGCAAGTAGAAGAATACACCTAGATCCATATCTATCACCCTACACAAAACCCAAGTCCATGTGACTCAAAGACTTCAACATAAAACAGGACACACTGAACCTGATAGGAGAGAAAATGAGGGATAAACTTGAATGCATTGGCACAGAAGGCAGCTTCCTAAACAGAACATTGATAGCACAGGCACCAAGATCAACAATAATAAATGGGACCTCACGAAACTGAAAAGTATCTGTAAGGCAAAGGACACTATCAAAAGGACGAGATGGAAACCTACAGAATGGGAAAAGATCTTCACCAATTGTACATCTGACAGAGGTCTGATCTCCAAAATATATAAAGAACAAAAGAAAGGAGACATCAAAAAATCCAAGCAAACCAATTAAAAGATGGGATACAGATCTAAATAGAGAATTCTCAACAGGAATCTCAAATGACTAAGATCCACTTAAAGAAATGTTCAACATCCTTAACCATCATCAGGGATGGAAATCAAAGTGGCACTGACATTACATCTCCTTCCTGTCAGATGGCTAAGTTCAAAAGCACAAGTGACCACTCATGCTGGCAAGAGTGTGGAGCAAGGGGAACATTCTTCCATTGCTGGGGGGAGTGCAAACTTGTACAGTCACTTTGTAAATCCGTATGGCAGTTTCTCAGAAAACTGAGACTCCATCTATCTCAAGACCCAGGATACCATTCCTGGGTATATATCCAAAGGACGCTCTACCATACCACAAAGCCAATTGCTCAACTACGTCCCTAGTAGCTATATTCATATTCTTGACAATCTTGATGTCCCTCAAATGAAGAATGGATGAAGGAAATGTGATACAATTACATAATGGGGTATTACTCAGCTATTAAAAGCAATGGCATCGTGAAATTTGCTGGCAAATGGATAGAAGTAGAAAAGATCATCCTGAGTGAGATAACCCAGACCCAGAAGACAAACAAACACATGGCAGGTACTCACTTATAAATGGACATTAGCTGTAAGATAAAAGATGAACATTCTACAATCAACAGACCCAGAGAAGCTAAGCAGCAAGGAGGGTTTGGGGGGAAGAGGGGGCACATGAATCTCACTCTGAAAACAATGGAATAGACATTGCCAGTGGACAGGGTGAGTGCTCTGAATTGGCGTGGGGTGGGCATGAGAACAGGAGGGACCAGGTGGTGTAAGATAAAGGGAGGATACTGGAAAGACAACTGGAATTTGGATGTGTGGAGGACTTCTCTGGAGCAAGCTAGAAACCTAGTGCAATGGGAATGCCCAGGAATCTACAAGGGTGACCCTAGCTAAGACTCCTAGCAATGGGGGATAGGGAGCCTGAACAAGCAATCTCCTGTCACTAGACAGAACTTCCAGTGGAGGGATTTTGACAGCATCCCAGAAACAAAACCTTCAGTCCTTCCTACCAGCTGTGCTGGGGTAAAAGTGGCACAGAAATTGTGGGAAGGGTCAACCAATAACTGGTTCAGCTTGAAACCCATACCATGAGAGGAAGCCCACCCCTGATACTTGTGGAGGGACAGGACCCATAGGTTGAATAGCCAGCCCAGAGACCTAGAATAGAACCAAACATGACTGGCTAAAAAGAAAAAAAGTCAATTAAATGATTCCTAATGATATTCTGCTATACTCAAAAACTTGTGCCTAGTCCAGAGGCCTCACCCAGATGTGAGAGCTGGACACTGACTGACAAGTTAGGGCTGTGCTGCAGAAATCACACTTTCCCCATTTCCCATTTCATTAGGCATAGTGAAGCTTTTTCACTGCAATCGGGCAGTCTTAAAGCCAACGACTCAAAAATGGGAGTCAGACTTGTTGCTCTCAAGGGTAGACTTTAATTGAAGTGCTAATTAAAATGTCCATTTATTAAATGAGCTAAGGATACTCATCACAGAATTACAACACAAAGGTATCAAAGGGAAAGAATGTAATAACACAAATTTAGTAGCATGAAACAGAATGAAGGAAAGAAAAACAAGGGAAGAAGTTCAGGGTGATGGTAGGATGCCCAAATTATACCCAGTAAAACATAGGATAATAAATTCATTGCCTTTATACATAATCCTGCAAAATCTAGCACAAGGTAAAACCAACTGATCATATTTTTTTTTACCAGTTTTACCATACTTTCAAATGTGTTCGACAATTGAGTTATTTATCTCTGGTCTTTTCTGGGCACGTTTATGTATGAAACTCAATGTTATAGGTACAGCTCAATTACAGGCACAATTTTATAATGGAACCCTAGAATTACTTATCTTCTATGATGAAGATTTGTAGCCTTTGTCTCATCCTGCCACTTCCTCCTGTATTCTGCTGCTGTCAACACCTCCTCTTCTATGAGTTTCATTATTCTGGATTTTTTAAATTAATTTTTTAAGGTCTTTACAGATATTGGGTCTGTCTAATTTTGCTGTGTAATAAAATTTGCAAGACCTTTGTAGTAAATAAATAAAATATATTTAATATGACATACTAATTTCTAGAGTTTGATTTCAGAATTCATTCCTTCCTTGTCTGAAAGTGCTTGTTCATAGATCAATTATCTATGTATTATCAGTAGGCATAGGTGGAGTAAAATTTTATATGAGTCAAAAGTTTGTATCCAGTTTCCTGGATTCAATTACTCTTCAGTATGTTTTCTTAAAAAAAATAAAAAGCAACCCCCTGCCAAAGTCAATCAAGTTAGACTTTAATTTTACCATTTGAAATTAAGAATGACAGCAATAACACATGCAGAAGTGTTCAACGAGACAGTCCATATAAGATAGCAGGTGAAATGGTTCAGGTTGGGTAAAGGTGCTTGCTGCCAAGTCTTAGTCCCAGAATCCACATAGTGGATGGAGAGAACCAACTTGCCCCTTCTCCTCCACACTGTCATGTAGCATGCCCTCTCAAACACATAAGATTTCCATTTTTAATCTAAAAGTAAAATAACACATATATGATCCCCAGGTATAAAACATTTTCTCAGGAAGCGTTAGTTGTATTTTTTTGTCTTTGTGTATTTCTAGTGAATTAAAAAAATAAATGTATTGTTCAGTAGTTTCCTGGTTATCTTTATAATCCCTTGGGTTTGCTAACTCATACACTATTATTTGCATATCAGAGGCCATGTGATTGCCTCAACTGCATTTTAAGCAACACAAGAAAATAGGGATACATCTGTTACCAGAGAATGCAATGCGGCTCTTGAGAGCTGGTGTCAGTCCTGTCCTCTAGATAAAACAATTTAAACACAGACCCATAAAGGCTTTTTTTTTGGTGTTGTAAAGAAAAAGCAGAGCAATTAAACCAGGCATTGAGCTGCAGCCTGTCCGCGTTGATCAGGAGGAAGAGCGGAAGCCATGTTTTCTGAGTGAGAGGTCAAGCACAAGAACATCCCTGGGGCAGCAATGGAAGTCCCTTGGCAGCTGCATTTGGGTGTGGCTCCTCCAGGAGTGTGCTACCTAGAGTTTCTGGCAAGCTGACTCACAGGATATGATGGCCTTATGCCTCTAGAAGGGAAGTGGGGAGTGTTTCTGAGTCGGAACTAAGAAAAGTGGGCAGGCTTAACAGCAAGCCATTGCATCCACAGGAGGGCTTCTAGGGTCTTGAGGCACATACCTCCTCAAGGGCTGGTTATTCTTTCCATCCTTATAACATACACGTCTTCGGCTGTATCATGACTCCGAAGTTACAACAGTTTTCTTTCCAGACGATTGGCAGGTCAATTGGATTAATTCTTAAAAGAATCTTCCGTATTTGTAACTTATAATCCTTTGGAGAGTTTAGAATGTCCTGTTTGCTTGCCAGAGCAGACATGGGCTCAATTCTTTCCATCCTTTTGACCAAAAATCAGGTAACAGTGCAGTCCATAAGGAATCAGAGAAATTTTCACAAATATCAGTAAAATATAATTAAGTTCTATGGCCAAGATGGAAATGATAAAATGACTTACCTTTTTACCCCTAATAATCAAAGTTCAAACAGGGACAGGCAAGACCTATGAAAAAACAGTTACCAAACACTGGACATCAGGGAGCAAAAGAAAGTCACTAGCGATTCCCAAGAAAGAAAAGACACGAGCGCAGTCCTATTTCTGTCTAGCTCACTGCTCAGTTTCCTAGGCATGTCTTGGGGGGAAGCAAACAGGCAGAGCTCACAACTTGCTGGCGTCAGAAGCCCCCTTGCAGGTGAAAGGGCAGCAAAGCAGAGAGAACTGCATCTGCCCAGAGAGCCTAGGAGGTATTCAGAAGATAGCTCTTGAAATGTTAACTAATTGCTAATCAGTGAGTGAGTGCAATAGAGCAGGAAAGAATCCCCCAGAAGGGTCAGAGGAGACAATTGCTTAGGTTCATAGAATCATGTTTTCCCAAAGATCAGTCTAGAACAGCCCAGAAGACAGGGGCAGCTCAAGGGGTCACAACTGTCTTCACAGCCTGGCTGCATTTAAGTCCCCCGAGTTTTTTATGATTTTTTTAAAAAATGTCATGAGCAGCCGTGAGCCCTGGCCCGTTCCGCTTGCAGCGGGGCGGGCTGGTGCAGGCGGCATAGTAAGTCCCCGAAGGTGCAGAGTTGAGGCAGCGGCAGCGGCGGGCAGGCGCGTGCGTGGGAGACATGTGGGCAGACACATAGTA
>LOJH01066794.1:0-10300 GCA_001685095.1 Ellobius talpinus | reverse complement strand
TTCTTTATTAACCGATGAAAGTAACACATAGACAGATAACCCTCCTCCATCAAGCTGGGCCTTCCCATATTAATTATCAATAACGAAAAGGTACCACAGGTTTACCTACAGGCCAATCTGGTGGACCATTTTCTCAATCTAAGTTCCCTCTTTCCAAATGACTGGATTGTGCCAGGTTGACATAAAACTAGCCAGCGCATGCTCTAACTCATTGAACTATCTCCCCAGCTCCAAGAGTTCGTAATTCTTGACTTGGTACAGGCTTCTAAAGAACAAATGATCACAAAAGAATTAGTAAAATAATCAAGTTAAGGTTTCTCAGTGTGAAGAATTAAAGGGCCAGCTCAGATTTAGTTTTATTGACCATGTTTTTTTCTCCTTCATTTCAGGTGTCTGTCTAACCCAGGACTTATGCTCTAGATGGTTCCTGGTGATCTGTCTTAAAAACCTAAGGTGAGATATTCATGAATGCATTTGCCACTTCAAATACATTTTATAACGAGAATGTGTTGCTTCTGAAAAAGTTAAGGTGGCACTCACTGTCTTTTCCTAAGTGTTTTAATGGGAAGCAAAACTTGTTTGTAGTTCTTTATGGGCTATTTGGGAAATAAACTGGCTCCATTGCTAAGATACTTTGGAGTGTCCTTCCTTCCTTCCTTCCTTCCTTCCTTCCTTCCTTCCTTCCTTTTTCTATCATATATTACATCCTAACTATAGTCCCCCCTCCCCTCAGTCTCTTCTTCCCACCTCCGCTTTCTCCCAGATATACCTGCTTCCATCTCCCCTCAGGAAAGAGCATGCCTCTCAGGGACATGGCCAAACATGGCATAACAAGCTACAATAGACCATGCAGATACCATCACATGAAGACAGAATGAGGCAACCCAGTAGGAGGAAAACGGTACTACAAGCAGGCAAAAAAAGTCAGACACAGTCCCCGCTCCTACTGAGGAGTCCCACAGGAACACCAAGCTACACAGCCATAACATACATGCAGAGGGCCTAGGTCAGACTCCTACAGGCTTCCTGATCTTTTCCAGCCCCCATGAGTCCTGATCAGTTGATTCTGTGGGCTGTGTTCTCATGGTTCTCATGACTAATCCCTCTGGCTCCTACAATCCTCCTTCCCCCTCCTCCACAGGACTCCCTGAGCTCTGCCTAATGTTTGGCTGTGGGACTCAGCATCTGTTCCCATCAGTTGCTGGGTGAAGTCTCTCTGGTCTCTTTGATGAGGACTCTGTTAGGTTCTGGTCCCAGAACACTCTACAGGCAGGACAAACTTTAGGCTCGAAGGTGTTGTGCCTGGGTTGGTGTTCCAATCCCTCCACTGGAGTGAGTTTTTAAAATTTCTTTCTCTTGAAAATGGAGTTTAAGTGTATGCTGCTGATCTGGCACACTTAAAGAAAATTTTACCATTGTAATCTAATGGTTTTTAAATTATCTATTTATTTATTTTGAGGCAGTCTTACTATATAGCTTTAATTGGTCTGGAACTTCCTTTGTAGGCCAGTCTGACTTAAACTCTCAGAGATCTATTCACCTGCTTCCTGCTTCTTGCATGCTGGAATTAAAGGTGTATACCATCGCACCAACTCCCGTGGTGTAACGGTTCATGCTCTGGACTCTGAATCCAGCCATCCGAGTTCATATCTCGGTGGAACCTGTTCCTTGAGGAAGAGCCCTGATCAGTCATCCTCATCAACTCAGAACGTGAAACCCAATATAAGCAGACTGTGCATGCGTGCGTCATGGCTGGGGGCACGTTTCACCATCACACTCTACTCTGATATGTCCAAAGACATCCTCTGTTAGTTAATTCAGATTAAAACAACTGCTATTTTACAAGGTCAGTTGGAAGGGGTTTCTGTAACTCTACTTCCTCACACTCAGTTATGATCTATAATTCCCTCTATTTGTAGCCCTATGTAATAAGGTGTATCCATTTATGTGCTAAATTGGTTTCTACACAAAGTTTCCATTTTACAGAGTTTCTGAAGATAACATTCTACCCTGAAGCTAATACTAAAGTATTTTCTGTTTCCTTACCTGTCTTGGCTCAAGTCCTCTTCATTTCCAAATTTTCTATTAAAAAAAAATTGGGGCAGGCTGTGGCAGTAGCTCGGTTGGTAGAGTACTTACATAATGCTCACAAAGCTGTAGGTTGGCTCCCCAGCTTAAAAGCAGTGCATGCTTGTAATACCAGCACCTGGGAGGAGGAGACAGGAGAACCAGAAGCTCAAGGTCTTTCCTACCTTGAGAGCTTGAGGCTAGACAGATTAATGCATGAAACCCAGTCACCAAAAAAGATTTTTTTCCCCTTTCATTTAAAAATTTTGAAGTGGCATCTCTAGTCTTTTACTGGGAGTCCAGGTGCTCTAAGTCATTCTTGTCGCTGTTAACGTGTTAGTTCTTTCCCTCGGAGATGAATGTTCGCATGTCAGTCTGATTTTCAGAATCCTTCGGTGTCTTTGGAGTCCATGATATTTTAGACTCCTTCAGAAGAAAACATTATAATCTGGTCTTTCTCCATGTTTTCCCCTAGCATCCTAGTTCAGATCACATCTTTACTGAGAAATAATTTACATATCGTAAAACTGACTTGTTTAAAGTGTACAGCTTAATAATTTTTGTTATATTTCAGAGATGTACAACCATTAACACAATTTAATTTTGAAATATTTCAACATTCTCAAAAGTACTATATCACAGTAATCATCCCCGCTGGCTGCTGATCTGCTCTGGACATTTCTTTCGCATTCTGTCAAGTCTCAACGTTCACCCATGTGGTAGCATGTATCAGTACCCATTACCTTTCATAGCAGAATGATAGTCTATTGTTTGCATTCGGCTCTGTGCTAGAGAAAGAGTTTCTGTGTAGTCAGGTTTTTTGTTTTTGTTTATTTGCTTGTTTTCCAAGGGTTAAAATAAAATTCTTTGCTATTTTGGTTGACTTAAGATAAACAAGAGGCTGAACCTAAAGAAGGACCAGCCCCTGCTGCCAGGCAGCTCAGCAAGGAGGTGGTGACCCTCCCTCTCAGTGCTTAGGACACTGAAGTGTTATAGGTCCAGGGCAGGCTGAGGACCAGATATGAGAGAAGGGTGGACGTGTGCTGAAGGAGACTGCAGAACCAAGTCTTCCCTATTCCCCAGCTTGTGGGAGGATCTCAAAGGGCCTAAGGAAAGGCCTCAACTGAAGGCTACAAAGGAACTTCTGAATGATGCTGCCTGATCTAGGAATGCAGCTCTGCTTCAATGTGTGGTAACTGTGGGCCTGTGCTGGATGGGGTGTGGGGGCGTCTTCTGTGCAGTCCTCTTCAGGGCTGCAGCCTACTGGCTTTATAAAGTTTGCTCCTGTCACCAAATATCCTGGCTCTCTGTACAGCCCTTATCATCTTCAGTACCCATCATTCATTTCCCCTTGAGTCCTAGTGGTTTATACACTGCCCTGTGAGTGGATCCAGGGCGTTCTGGGATTCCAGGGTGGTGGAAAGTGGTCTCTGGGAGTGAGTCTCAGTACCACTGCCTTTTGGTCCTCAGCACTGTTCACTACTTAGGAAGAGATGTGGCCACGGAGGTCCAAGCCCTTCATAATCTAAAGGAAATGTTACTGATAATCTTTCAGCAGACCTGCCAGGCTTCACTGTTCTGAGCCTTTATTCTTTTTAGTCTATGTTTTGTTGTATGTCAGAAAGGCTTCTCTAAGTTGGCATTGTTTTTATACTTCTGCCTAGAACCTTTTAGTGTCTTACCTTTTCTTGGAGATTAAGTTCAGATACTCACATTGCCTTTTTTACTTCGCTTGTGACCACTGCTCACTTTTCCATACTTACTTATTTTTCAAGTCTTTTTTTTTTTGCTAGTAGGTACTCTTTCCTACCTGTACTGCTGCACACAAGTATTGAGCAGATGTATATTTTCTTAGTGGCTTTTTGACATGTCTTATAAAATGTTTCTCATTTAATATTTAAATGCTTTATCATTCAATTGACTGTTCTCCAGGTTCTCTTTTTCCAGTCTAGCTGTTCCTTTAGCTACTTAATAATGCAGTATTTGCAAAATAATTACTGTGTGAAAGTGAATCATCCTCACTAAGTACAGGGCTCATTGACCTGTTTGCAGAAGAATTAGCTTACATTCTGAGCATGAAAGAAAGAAGGGCAGTTTAAAGGGCTGACTAAGGAACTTAAAGTATATGAATAGTAGAGGCATTTAATGATAGAAACAGTAAACTTTTTGATTATTATAGAAGAATACACAGCAGCTCAGTGCCCATACTATATGGTTGAAGTCTATGAATAAACACAATAAAAATGATTCTGTCTGTCTTGTCCTAAGCTAATATTAAAATTTCAGTTTGAAAAATATGTAGACCTTGTTTTGGGGAATTTATTCTTATGATAAACATTTTTATATCATGAAGCTGACTTATTCTGCTAGATACAGCATGGGACTATATCCTAGATGTGACTAGATTATGGACTGAATAAACAGTTCCTGCTGAGCAAATTTCTTTGTGTACTCAAGTTATGTGTGAGAAAGGCTTTCGGCTGCTGTTTAAGGGACATAGGAGGAAGTGTCATAGGTTTTAGTCATGATTCCAGTCTGACTGGCTGACATTCAGTGACTTCCTTCTCCTCCTTAGTCAATCTTACTGTGCAGACAGTTTGTGTGTACATGTGAAAGTGCTCTATAACTGGGAGTCCAGATTTGGGGCTCCTCTGCCATTGTTTTAACTCAAGACTGGCCAAGCTCTAGCTGGAGCTTTTGTTTTTAAGTAAGTACTGTTAACAGTGTGTATGTTCAGGTCTTACAACTTAGGACTTAGAGTTATTTTTCTTTTATCTTCTGCTTACTCTCATTTCCCTTGCTAATACACATGACTGTCAAGTAGTAAGCCTAAATTCCATTAACTTTCACCGATTTTGTTTCATTTAATAATGAGTCTAGTGTGGTTGGTGGTAAATTTTCCTGTTGAGGAAAACTCTGGGACTAGGGAGATTACATAGCTACTGAATGCTGGAGGTACGGTTCCAGCCAGATTTCTGAAGACGGTGGTCCTTCTTTTAAACATGTGGCTTAAGTGAAGACCTGTTGCTGTGTACCTCAGCTAAAGGAAACTTTGTAATCTGTTTCCCTGTTTGTCCTCAATAGTGGTTAGTGTCTAACCAAAACACTGATCTCTTCTGACCCACAGACTTTTGTCTTGGAATCACTCAGGTTTCTCTTTTCTGCTAAATTTTCTCGGTGGCCATTACTTGTCTAAAATTCTGTACAAGTAGTTCATTTGTCATAGTTTTAGTGTTTTTCCCCCCAAGCGATAACTTTGAGATGGTTGTAGCACTTTGAGAGCTTACTTACTGCTGCTCTTAAAAGCATCAGAATCTATAAAACTTGAGCAATTCTGCTCTGTGAATATGGAAAGTTTATCCCAGCATTAAAGTCCTCTTCTGCCTAACCCCTGTGGGAAATAGTTTTTCCTCAGCTGCTCATTTGCTGGATCATTCTCATTTAGTGTCTGTTCCTCTGTTAGATTTCCTTGTCAGCTCACTAGAAATTAGTGTACCCTAACCTGGTTTGTTTCATGACTTGTATATTGTTTCTTAGCACCTAATCACTAATTGATTGTCATTCATTTTGCATTTACTTCTCATGGGCTCAAGGAAAAGTGTGTCTTATTGATCTATTCCTAGGATCTGAAATAGAGTCTACCATAATAGTGATTTAATAAATGCCTTTGACGTAACCAAAGAATGAATGCATTTTCTATTTATGTATCAGTGTCTTCTTCCTTCCTTTCATTTCTTCCATTTCTCTGTGCCTACCCTTCCTCCTTTCCTCCCTCCCTCTCTAAACTGCCTTCCTCCTTTCTTTTATCCTTCCTTACTTTCTTGGGAAGTAAAAATCTATCAATGTTTTCTTCAGTTAATGTTTATGTACCTTTGATGTTTTTTCTTTGATTTGTTATTCTGTCCCTAGTAGGCTTATTTTGGAGGATGGGAAAACCTCACAATTCTTTTTTGTTGTTGTTCGTTTGTTTGTTTTTTCGAGACAGGATTTCTCTTTGTGACAGTCTTGGCTGTCCTGGAGCTCACTCTGTAGACCAGGCTGGCCTCGAACTTGCTGAGATCTGCCTGCCCCTGCCTCCCAAGTGCTGGGATTAAAGTGTGCGCCACCACTACCTGGCAACTTTATAATCCTTAAACTTGAGAAGTGACTGTTTCAGTGTACCCACTGCTTTCTGGGTGGGTGTCAGGGCTGGTACAGTCTAGTTACAAACCCAATGAACGGGTAAGAAAGCTGACTGCCAACATCTGCTGCCATCCTGCTTGAGTTGTCCTTTCCCCCAAGGGCTTGTCACTGTCAGCTCAGCAAAAGGAATCCTCTTCTCACAAACACCTTCTGCAGGACTGTGGGACAGAAATGACGGCGGGTTTACAAAGTAAGCTAAAATGTGTTGCAAGACAAAGCAGAACAGTTTCCTGCTGCTCTAACTTGAATCCTGAGTCAGATAGCAACATGTATTCTCAGGGGGAATGACATTGAAACTCTTTTCAGTCCAAAGGGTAGAGTTAATAGCGTATTTACCAGTATTGGCAATAAAGTGACAACTGCACAGCATAGACTTTTGATTCTTGGAGTTCCTGTTTATGTTATAGTCTTTCTCTATTTGTTTAGCTTTATGAAAAAGAAAAGGAATTTTTGAAGTCCGGTTTCTTTGCCATTTTATTCTTTCAGCTGTTACTTTATTCAATACAAATCTCTCTCCCCCTCCCCACTGTGTGTGCGCGCGCGCGCACACACGCGCATTGCATGCTTGTCATTGTGTATATACTTGTGTTCATGTGCACTCACATGGAGCCCAGATCAGGATGTTGGGTGTCATCCTCTATTGTTTTCTGCCATATTTCCTCAAGAGAGGGTCTCACTGAGTCTGAAGCTTGCTGTTTTTGCTGGGCTGTTGGCTAGCAAGTTATCTAGACCCTTCTGCCTTTGCTCCCTGATGGTAAGTTTACAGGTGTGTATAGCTATGCCCTACTTTTTTTTAAAGGAATTATTGTAAAAACCCTTTCTTAAAGGTTTATGTCATTGAATTCTGCTGTAAATATTTTGTTTCAAAAATTAAGAGGAGTTCCATGTAAAATAGGGTACTAATAACTTTTTAGTTGTGTGAGATGTGTGGTAAAATGTTGCCCTGGTTGTCTAATGAATGGACAAAATCACATAATCATCACAATTAATGGAGAAATTTAAGACTTAACACCTTTCATGATGAAAACAGTTATCATCAAACTAAGAATAGAAGTGTTTCACCTAATGAAGTCCATTTATGTAGTGCTTACAGCCGGCCTTACACTGCAGCGTGAACTGTAAGCTTTTCCTCTGACATCAAGAGCAAAGCAAGGACACTGTATTAGGAATTCTAACCAAAGCAATCAGAAAAAGAAAATAAAAATGTTCCAACCTGGATAGGAAAAAAATTTTCTGCTTACAGAGAACTTAATATTATAGGTAGGAAATTCTAAGATTAGGAAAAAAAAATTGTTAGAACTAACAAATTCAGCTGTTTGATACCATCCTTTTAGCCCACTGAATAATGTATTTCAATACATTAGCAGTGCAACAATGTGAGAAATAAAAAGTAATTAGTAAATTTTACTAATGAGGTGAAAACTTTAAACATTGAAAACTACTAAGTACTGCAGAAGAAATTAAAGATACCATTTATGTCTTCTATTTATGTAATGGGGACATATTACGTATTCATGGATCTGAAGACATTGTTACTATACAAAGTAGTTTATAGACTCAGTATAATTCCTATCAAAACCCCTGTGTTTTTTTTTTCAGAAACAAAAATTCATCTTAAACTCATGGAATCTCAAGGGGTCTGAAATAAAATCCCATGAAAAGAACTAAGTGGAAGTCATATGTTTCCCAGTTATCTCAGAACTTAAAACTGGGTGCCCAGGATGACTTAGTGAGTAAAGTGCTTCCCATGTAAGTCTGAAAACCCGAGCTTAAACCCTGTGCTGGCCAGTTTTACGTCAACTTGACATAAACTAGAGTCATCAGAGAGGAGAGAGCCTCACTTGAGAGAATGTGTCCAGAAAATTGGGATGTAGGCAAGCCTGTAGAATATTTTCTTAAATTGGTGATTGACGGAGGAAGGTCCATCCAGCCCATTGTGGGTGGTGCTACTCCTTCCTGGTCTGGTGGTTCTGGGTTTTATAAGAAAGCAGGCTGAGCAAGCCATGAGAAGCAAGCCAGTATGCAGCACACCTCCATGGCTTCTGCATCAAGTCCTGTCTCTAGGATCCTGGCCTGTTTGAATTCCTGTCCTGACTTCCTTTGGTAATGGACTTTGATATGGAAATAAGCCAAATAAACCCTTTCCTCCCTGAATTGCTCTGGTCAAGGTGTTTTATCACAGCAGTAGTAATCCTAACTAAGACATCCCCCAAACCCATTTTTAAAAGCCAGGTGCTGTAGCACACATCTCTAACCCCTGCACTCTTATGGGGGAGATGGAAGATGAACACAGACTTGCCTGGAAGCTCACAGGCCTAGCCACCCTGAATGTGCAGAGTAGCAGAAACAAGAGAGTCTGCATCAAAGTAGAAGTAGAGAATTGATTTCTTAGAGTGGTCTGTCCTCTGACTTCCACATGTATGCCATGACACATACATGCCCACACTTACACACAATCCCACATACATACACAATAAAAGTTTAAAAACTAAAACAAAGCTATAATAATCCAAATTGTGTGGTACTGGCATGAAGACATGAGTAGAGCAATGCAATAGAACGAAAAGCTCAGAAATAAACCCTTTTTTTGTTATGTCAAGTGATTTTTGTATATAGCAAGACCATTCCTGGGGAAGGTCAGATTTATTTGTATTTTCAACAATTGGTGTTGAGAAAACGGGATAGCCCAAGATAACAATTGAAATTAGAACCTTACCTTATATTGTATATAAAAATTAGTTCAACACAGCTCCAAGACTAGGGTGTAAGAGCTAACAGAACTTTCAGAAGAAACTAGAGGTGAAATGCCTCATGTCATTGGGTTTGGCAGTTATTTTGGCTAGCACACCAAAAGCATAGACAGTAAAATAAATCAGGGTCAGTTGAGCTTCATTAAAATTAAAAATCTCTACTTCAAATGAAACGACCAACATAATGAAAAGGCAACCTAAAAAGTGGGAGAAATATTTGCAAATCATATATTTATTTAATGAGGGATCAATATCTAAAATGCATAAAGAATCTAAAATATGTTCAGAATGCTCATCAGTATAAGTTGGACAAAATCATGTAACAAAACTTCTAACAGTGCATGTAGATGCTCATTTTGTGATATGATGGGATGTGAAAACATACTACCTTAACCATCGTAAACCGTTGCTTGTCTGTGAGCTGCTGCCACTGCCCAGCGTCGTGAGAGAATATCATAGCATACACTACTAGTCAGGGAAAGGTAAGAACTCTAAACTGGCTATAGAATAGGTGTAATCTTTACGCCACTGTAAATTTAAAAATGTGTGCTGAGATCTGTCTGTCACACACGTGAGCTTTGCAAAACTCATGTTTTTAAAACTCCACTAGTTTTGAGATTCAGTTTTTTTAAAACATAAAAGAAAAATTTAAAGTTTAATTTATAGTAAGTCTTAATGTTCTTAAGAAATAAAACTTTCATGTTTTTCTCTGCAATCTGCTATGATTTTTTTATGGCCTAAAGGTCTTGATTTTTTTGTTTGTTTTTTTTAACGTCCATCTATTCAGTGTATGCTTGTGTATTGCAATCAGAGAACACCTTGGGAGTCAGTTGTCTCCTTCCACTGCAGGTTCCAGGTCATTATCAGATCAGTGGCAAACACCTTTTCCTGCTGAGCCATCTCACTGTCAACTACATTTTCTTTATGGGATTTTAAAAATTAATTTATTTACTTTATTTTGAGGCTTGATTCACTGTGTAGCCCTGGCTGGCTGGAATTCACAGAGATCCGCCTGCCTCGGCCTCCTGAATGCTGGGATTAAAGAGTGCACCATCATGACTAGCTGTTATAAGATTTTTTTTCTTTTTCTTTTTCATTTTGTGGTTTTTCGAGACAGGGTTTCTTTGTAGCTTTGGAGCCTGTCCTGGCACTAGCTCTTGTAGACCAGGCTAGCCTCAAACTCACAGAGATCTGCCTGCCTCTGCCTCCCAAGTGTGATGTAGGTGGGTCATCTATGTGTTACTTTTATTGGTTAATAAAGAAACTGCTTTGGTCTTTTGATAGGCCAGCCCTTAGGTGGG
>LOJH01066793.1:0-10300 GCA_001685095.1 Ellobius talpinus | reverse complement strand
AGAAGAATCCTGTTGTGGTCATCAATTTCTGCTGGCAGAAGTGGCGTGCTACAATGTAGAGCTCAATAAAAATAATTATAATAAAAATTGTAATATGTAAAATGTTTAATCATGCAAAGGTATTGGGGAACATGCTGCTTTTCATTGTAATCATTTACTTAAAGAAAAATTGAATGTAACCACATTGCCATTTTTATTTTGCTTGAAAGATTGGGGGGTCATAAAAGCTAAAAAGAGAAAAATAAAGGAGGTAGAAGAGGTAGAAGGAAAATATCAGGGAAGAGGTAGAAGGAAAACAACAGGGTAGATTAACAGAACAAAGGAAGAGCAGATTAGGAGCAGCAGAGAGAGAAAAATCAAATAAAGAATGAGGTTTTGACCCCTCAGATAGTCTCCTCGGGGGGCGGTTTCATAGACTCCACACCTCCTCCTCAGTACCTGATCTGCTAAGGTTCCCTGGGCAGTGAGGTATGACTTCAACATTCTGATTGCATAAAGTTAACAGCCACGAAGTTATTGGAAATGAAGAAGGTGTGTAGGAGTTTCCTTTGTTTGGAACACGATGATTTAAGTTTGTTTCTATACACCTAAACCTCAGATGCATAGATTTAGTTGGGTTCATATAACATATTTTAGGAAAGGGTATTCATTTTAGAGGACCTTTGCAGCAGATAACAAAAACAGACTAAAAAACAAAACAACTACTCCAGCCCCCAACAACCCAGGAAAATGTAATATCATCAAGGAAGAGGCATTTGGAGGTGAAAGAGAAATAAAGAGAGAACTGAGTGATTGTTCCATTGTAGGAGAGGTGGGTGTCGAACGAAACAGGTAGCAAAGTGCACAGGACACAGCAGCAAGCAGGACCAGGCAAAATTGAGGAAGCCATCATCTCCCAACCGTTAAGAGGCAAAGAACCAGCAGGTTTAGGTAATATGCCAAGTCTCATCAAAGATGACTGATACGTGGACAGGAGCAGCCATTCATATCCATTTCAAGAACACTTTGGTAAATTAGCAGAACTGAAAGCAGCGTCTAGTGATTCAAGGAACTAGTGGAAGATGAGGAAGAGAAAAAAGGGAAATTCAGTTTCTAGAGGAAAGGTGAGTTAGGTTTCAGTTAGGGACACCATGAAAGTGTGGGGACACTGAGAAGTCAGAGCTTGCTGGGGTCGAGGGAAAGGAAAGGAAAGAACGAAAGCAATGTCCTTCTGATCAGTGCCGGGCTCTTTTATGACTTCCATGCTCAGGAAACCTGGAACTGCTCTGAATTAGCTCATTTCTCCCTCCCCGTTCGTGGGCTATGCACATATTTCATCAAATTTATCACCTAAGATGTAGTCTTTAGTGTGTCCTCCATTAAATGCTGGAGAGTCCCCAGGGTCATGGATCTGTCCTGTCATCCAGCTCTTCCTGGGGTTATTTGTGATCATAAAATCACTAGGAGTGGGATTATATTGGTTGTTGGGTGATGGATTGTGTGTGTGTGGGGGGGTAGGGTCTCATATAGCCCAGGTCAACCATGAACTAACAAACCAGCTACACTAACTTGTATAGTTAAGGATGACCTGAAACTTCTGATCTTCCTCATCATAATTCCCAAGTAATAGGGCCACAGCCACCACACTCTATGGTGATGGACAATCTTTTCTAGGCAGCCTCTAACTACTCAGGTAGTTGAACATTAATAGACTTAGTTTCTGCAAAGAATGTAAGAAGGTAAAATAAAATTGAGTCAGTACTATCAGGAAAATGAATGGTTTTTATTCTGTTTTACATCTTTGTTTACAAAATATTTTCAGCTTCTTGAAGAAAAAGCAATCATAAAAGAACTGAATTTTTTTTTACAGGATTGGAGTGTACAAAACAGCATTCATTTGAAAGGTAAAACTTAGCATGCCTCAAGTCATCATTTCCAACAAGATTCTCGGGTAGATCCATCAGCAATGGGCACTGTGGGGACACAACATCACACCACATGCTCAGTACCAGCTGCCTGGGGAGTCCTTTTCAGAGGTCTCCAGTCAGGCAGGATTGGGCTGTGTGGACCCCTAGTGTCAATGAAGAAGAGTTTCAGGGAGTGAGAGCCAATGCCAGCATAAATAGGTGTTAATTAGAAACAGAAAGGAGCTTCAGAAAGTATAAAGCAGATCTGATGGCGTGAATGTGAGCATCTCCAGGGAGTCATCTCAAGTGTGTATTTAAGATTTTACTTTTTAATTAAAACACACATATATGCCTGTGCCTGTGTGTGGGTTTGTGTGAGTGTAGTGCCTGCGGAGTGCAGAAGAGGGTGTCGGATTCCTGGACCTGGAGTTATACGTGGTTGTGAGCTTTAGGTTGTGATTGATAGGAACTGAACTCCAGTCCTCTGCAAGAGCGGTGCACACTCTTAACCACTGAGCCTTTTCTGTAGTCCCTCAAGTGTTTTCATTGTGTGTGTGATCTTTCTCAGTTACAGTGTTTATAGAGCATAATTTACTCAATATTTTTGTTTTTGTTGTGTTTGTCAAGACAGGGTTTCACTGTGTAACAAACAGCCTTGGCTGTCCTGGAAGACACTGTAGACCAGGCTGGCCTCGAACTCACAGAGATCCACCTGTACCTCTGCTTCCCAGGTACTGGGACTAAAGCCTGTGTCACCACTGCCTGGCAATATATAAAGCATGTTTTCAATCCCAATTGACAGATGTGTTCAGGTGATTTTCATTGGTCAATAAAATGAGAATGAATCTGATTCTCTAAATACAGATGACACTATGTGTTCATCTTACAAGGAGCTGTTATTTTCTATGACCTGGATCCAAAATGATAAATGCGGTAAAAGTTGAACAGAATTATTGTGACCCGCGGCCAGACTCTTAGGATATATACAAATGAGAAATATTTGTTGTTGTAAGTTATTTGAATATTGTGCATGGCTTCTTCTAGTGTATATGAGATATGATAACTTTAGAAATATATTTTGCTGGGAGAGTAAAACCTCTGAGTATCTGTTACTGGAATAAAGTGGTATGTAGGAATATTTATCACCATGGAAATACTCAATAGGTTTAACAGTTACACAGGACTGTATATACTCTGTCATATCTGGTTTCCTTTCTTGAAGTACTCAGGAAGTTACTGAATAAAGAATGGTGTGGGAAGGGGAAGGTCTGTGGAAGGGTCAGGTGTGAGGCAGCAATGGTCTCTTTGAGGGTGTGAAAATCCAAGCTGGGTGACTGTGCAGAGTGCTGTCTTGACAACAGAACTGGAGCCCAGGTGTTGAGGGGAATGCCAGCATGCTGGAGAGAATGTGTCTGTACTCAGGAGTGAGTTTATAAGCAGCAGCCTGGTGTGAGACGTCAGAGCCTGAGAGGTGAGGAGGGCAGCTCCGCTATGGAATTGTCACTTGGAGGGAGTCTGTGCTCAAGCATAGTGAGGAAAATAGTAACTCATATGTCCCAACCTGTGGGGAGTCAGAATTCCAAATAGGTGTGGGGGTACTGATGGTGGAACTGGGCATTTGAAAGGGTGAGGGGAGGGCACCTGTGCAGAGTGTGGAGGGTACCTGTGCATGGTGAGGAGGGCACCCGTGCATGGTGAGGAGGGCATGCAGGCATTGGTGTTGGCTCCATTGTGGGTTGGGATTCAGAGACATAGAGGTTGAAAGGAGGTTCCTTGCACAAGGCAGACCAGGTGTGGGTAAAGAGCATCTCTACAGTGGATGTCAATGTGGGACCTTAGTGTCTAGTATGGTAAGGAGAGAATACTTACCTGGTTGGGGATATCCAGGGATTGGGTCTTGGTGGTCAGATAGGCCAAGGACGGTGTCTGTGCAGAAGGCAGAGCTGGTATGGGTTTCAGAGACTGGCAAGGTAAGGGTGCTGTCTACCTGTGGTATAGCTCTGTGTGGTCCCTCAATACCTTCAAGAGTGATGGGGGCTTCTGCCTATGGAGGTGACCTTGGCGGAGTGCTAAAGCCTCAGGGGGAAGTGGAGATGCCTTGGGGATTAGCACCAAGAGTCAGAGGACAAGCCTGGTGAAGGAGGCTTTCCTCAGCCATGGGGTGAGAACTTCAGCAAGGTGTCTTGTCCTGAGAGGGAACATCCAGCTAAAGGAGGAAGACATCAGTGCAGAGGTCATAGGCTCGACCTGAGGCTGGAGCCCATCCTGGAGAGGCAGGCATAGTGGAGGATGTGGAGGGCGATGAACAACATCCTAGAGATTACCACTTGAGAGCCAGCAATCTAGATAATGAACATAGTTTTTTTTTTTCAGCCACAGATCTAGGTTAGAAATGCAGAAATTTGGGAAATAAAATGGAACCTGTGGTATCACATTAAAATGGGGGTAATAGTGTCAACTCATGGTTTTTAGTGTGTTTGGATACAAACTGGAGATAAAACCTAGAAATACAAACTAAGTGAGTGTGTGCGCGTGCACACACACACACGCTTATATACCTGCTGTTTGTTTGCTATGTGTGTGAACATAGGAGTAGCTAGAGGAAATCCCAAGGGAGTGTTTGGAAGAGCTGAAGGCTGCACATGTGGGTCCGAGCTGGAGGTTTTCTGCAGGAAGAACTCAAATGATCCCAATTTTAGCAACTAGTTTAAGTTTCCCCTCCCATGTATTGTGATCCATTAATTCTCTCAGTCCATTAATTGTCCCAACAGTTCAGGGAACCCGCAAAGCTCCTGCTGTGCAGGGCAGGGATCCAGACAAGAGAGGCACCAGGAGAGAGACAGCCTCCTGCAACAGCTGCTACCCAGAGCTCTTTTAGGATGTGGCCAGTGGCACGGTGAGTGGAGCGGCCCATGCAGTGAGCTATGAACTCACTTATGGACTCAGAAGAGTAGCTTCACAAGTAACCTGACTGAGCCTTGCCTTCTTGCCGCTTCGAGGCAGCTGAGGGGGAAGTGGGAGCCCACACAATGGTGAGGAGACCAAGAATGTGGTATCAGAATTTGCCTGTTCAGTCAAAATGGATGTTTTTGTGCCTTAAGCGTTTGCTAACGTTGTCTGGTTTCGTCTGAAACCATGTTTGCTTATAGACGGGCATGAATTTATGTTTTCTGCAGAGCGTTTTAGGACAGAGTTCTCTGAGGGCATGGTTCCTCTTCTCCCCTCCTTCCTGTTTCTTTCCTTCCCCCTTTGAGTTCCCACTTTATAGATTTGCATAGTATGAATGCTGCAATTCTTATTTTCTTGTTTTAAGATGTTGTGTCTCTGCGTGTGTGGCCCAAGTGATTCTGCGTTGGGGTTTCTCATCCTCACATGATATATCCCAGCGGGAAATCCCTCTTCTCTTATACAATTGTGTAATATGACAACTTATCACCGTATTCGGTTCTCACATACCACGAGTTTTTGGGAGGAGACGAGGTGCGTTACCTGAGGGAGGCAGGTCTTTTCTTGATATGGCTTCAGAAATCACGTATGCAGAAGTGAGATTCAAGAATGAATCCAACTCCTCAGGCCCCTACTCAGATTCTGCTACAGGTAAAAAATATTCTGGACTTAATGTAGGGGGAAAGATGAAGGGAGGATGATGTTGGTTTGGTTACTGATTCTCTGAGTGCTCCTGACTGGGATTTGACTGGAGTCGCAGTGGGTTGAATTGTTTGCAGAGTGACTTTAAGGATGGTAGAGTTGTCTAGTGGGAAAGAAAAGGTTTCTTGGCATTTGTTTTGCTCTTTCTGTTTACAGAAATTATTCATTGCATCTTGCTGCCTTTCCAGCTATATAAAAATGAACAGAAAACGAAATAATACTTTTCAATATTGAGCTCTCCCCTCTACGCTTGACAGGATATTGCAACTTTATGAAAACTGTTTCTGTTTGGAGCTTTTTTTTTCTTGAAGGAACTTTTTCTTTTATACTGTGGATCAAAGCAGAGCTTCTCCCTCGGTAGGCAATTGCTGTGCCACTAAACTGTACCTTCATCTAGCAACTGTTTTCCAGTCACAAGACTGGACTAGCAGACCAACCTTATGCTAAAGAAGTGGAATACAATTAGAAATATTTAGCTCTTATTGTACATGTGTCTTTAATGTTTGGGCAGTCTGGAAGTTATTTGAATACATAGTGCCGCAACCACAGGAAAGAACACCAAGAAATATGATGACACGAAAATGCGCTTATGCTGGGCGGTGGCAGCGCACACCTTTAATCCCAGCACTCGGGAGGCAGGCAGATCTCTGTGAATTTGAGGCCAGCAGGGTCTACAGACGAGTTCCAAGACAGCTAGGGCTGTCACCCAGAGAAACCCTGTCTTAAAAAAATGTACTTATGATACTGTGTAAAAGAGAAGTCGTAGGCCAGACGGCAGTATTTATGTTGTCTTGCCATGTGCGACAGCACAGTATGTGTCCTTTTACATTTGCCGAAAGGACCAGTGTGGTGTAATTCCAGCACTCCTGAGGCAGAGGCAGGAGGATCACTGCGGATTTGAGGCCAGCCTGGACTACATATGAGTTCCAGACCAGCCTGGTCTACATAGTGGGGGCCTAGCTCATCACACCTCCCACTCCAAAAAGAACCATCAAAGTGTTTCTGTGAATATATATATATATATATTCACATTATTTTTCAGATCTCAAAATAATAATATCGGTTATTTCAATAGTGTGTGTGCATTTATTCTTTGTAATGTTTTTACAATGGACATTATTTTTCTATTATTTGAATATCCACACTGTTAGTAATTGTGATATGTGGAGGAGAAGGGAGATGAGGAGGGAGGATGGAACTTACTACTCATGAAATGAATGTGGTTCTCCTTCCAGCTCCCAAACTGAAGCCCACCCCGCATCTAAGTAAGCCTGGTTTTCCTTCGCTGCTTTTTACATCACTGATGGCCCTTTTCCTGCTGTTGGCCATCTCATTCTTAGTTGCTTTTATCTGTAAGTATCCCAAGCAAACCATTGGGCGACGTCAGCCTTAGGTGAGGGGAGGTTCCACTGTAGCCCTTGACATTTAACAGAATACGAAGAAGAGATATTCTCTGAGGAAAAAATAATTCAAGGGATTGCATTGTGACTTTTACTTTGCCCTTGGATTTAGCTACTGTCTTGGGATAAAAGGTATTCTTTCTCACTAGGGAAACTGAAGTGTATTTATGAGTGTAGGTGGGGTTGTGGAGTGAACTCTGTGGAGTGTTGTCTTTGTTAGACTGGGAGATCAAATCTGTATTTTCTCATTGGCATTGAGAAGTTGAAGTTAAGCTGTGTGTATAGATGAGCTGTGTGTGTAGACAAGCTGTGTGTGCAGACAAGCTGTGTGTGCAGACAAGCTGTGTGTGCAGACAAGCTGTGTGTGCAGACAAGCTGTGTGTGAAGAGGTCTCCATCTTGGAATGAGCTTGTGGACAAGAAGGAGCTAGGAAGTAATTAACCAAGAAATGTTCTTCAGCTAATTCTTAATTGCTTCTGTCCTGCCCAGGATGAGTAAAATCTACAAGCCAACTGAGCAAATGGGTGAATTTCTTCTCATCAAAGATTAGAGACTCTCTGAAAATTTTAAATGCATACAAACTAGCATATTTAGGATGTTTTACTCACTCATTTCATCAGTCAGTATCAAGTACTAGCTATTTACTATGAGTCACACAGTGAGTCAGATAGAGTCGGGAAGAACCCGGACTCTGTTCTCCAGAAACGTAGAGGGAAGTCAATGAATCAGTGCCAGTCAGGTGCAGTCACACATTTGTACCAGCTACTCAGGATGTTGAGATAGGAGGACAGCAAGTGCTGAGCTAGCCGGGACTATGTAAAAACTCTGTATCGAAAAGGAGATAATGAAGAAAAACTGGGCTAGTGTCTGCAGCACTGTCCAGGAAGTCTTGTGGAGACAGATTTCCTAGAAAAGGAGACATCTAGAGCTGTATATCAAGAATGTCACAGAATTTTGTGAGACAGAAGATTGGATAGCTGAAGCACACAGTGCTAAGTGAAGAAACGACATTTCCCTAGGTAGACAAAGCAGGATCAAAGCATGTGCGGTGCTTCTTTATGAAAGACTTAGGTTTTTCTCCTAAATAATATATTTTTTATTAAGTATGCTTTTTTGCTAAATAAATCATGATAAAATTAATGAGCTAAGATGACTTATTTATCTTATGCTTCTACGGTATGGCAATTTAAGACGATCTCCACTAGTTGGCTCCTCTGGTCCTAGCTGAACTTAGGCATGCATATGTAGTCAGTTACCGGTCTAGGCACCTCAGCTTCCGGAAAGAGGAGACCAGCTGGAATGACTAACAGTATAATCCACCTTTATACAATTCCTTGGGATGGCCTGGGCTTGTTTACATAGCAGATTGCAGACATCAAATATTGAAGGTGACCACGAGGCAGGCCTCTCAAAAAATTTAATGTGAGGGCTGCAGAAAGGGCTGAGCGGTTAAGAGCACTGGCTGCTCTTCCAGAGGTTCTGAGATCAATTCCCAGCACCCACATGGTGGCTCACATTCATCTGTAATGAAATCTGGTCTCTCCTCTTCTGGCTGCAGGTAGAATACTATATATATATAATAAATAAATCTTTAAAAAAAATTAACTTACAAGTAGATCAGAGTGGACTTTGCACATTCTCTTGGCTAAAGAAAGTCTGTGAGGCAGCTCACACAGAAGACTACCTTTTTTCTATTCCTTCCTTCCTTCCTTTCTTTCTCTCTTCCTTTTTCTTTCTTTCTTTGTTCACCAGGAAAATTTCAAAATCATATTGCAACGGTGTGTGGATACAGAAATTAAAAGTTGTTTTTTTTTGCAAAGCCTCATAGTCATGGAGAACCATTGCAACATTCCAAATATAGAACTGATGCAGCTAAATTTAGGTTATCGATGGCACTTTTGCAGAAATCTGAAAATGGAGCTATTAGAACAAAAAGAAAAGGTGGGAAGGGCAGTTTGTAACCTGATAATACGATAAGTGTCTGAAGGGCACGAGAGGAGGTGGCATGAATGTTAAAGGGCACAGGACCAAGGAAATAGGTTCTTGGTGAACTTTGAGATCTAGGGATTAAGAGGTCCAAGAAGTGCAGTGTGACTTCGATATTCTGATGATGTGAACTCTGCAGCAGCAACCATGAAGTCATTCCAAGAGGTAGACAGTAAACCAACGATAAGTCACAGGTTTAAGTTGGTAGGTGCTGATTTGAGTTTTGGGCATACTGAATCAAACCTAATATGTTTGTGTTTAGTGAGCACAGAATCTTGCACACATATACGTAGCAGGCAAGACCATAGCAATACATGACATCACTTGGGAAGATTCTGCACGAGGAAGAGGAGGCACAATAACAAGACTGTAAGAAGTGTGACATTTTATAGGGGTGGGTGGAGGGAGAAGAGATTATGGGAGACAAGAAGTGATGGTAAAAATGGGGAGCCAAAGCCAAGATGGAGCAATGGCGTAAGAGCTGAGAAGGAAGAGCAGAGGGGTCAAGTCCAATAGCAAGATGGCTGAAAAGAGCCCTGGTATATTATTGAGGATTCATTTCAAACTTGTTGGTGAAATGGGGAAGGCAAATGTGGCAGGGTGAGGAGGATGAGGACACAGGAAGGAAAGTGAAGAAATTCAGCTCTAGAGAAGCCAGTCAGCTTCAAACCAGGAGAGCGAGAGTGTGTGCACGGAGGAGGGAGTCTGCCAAGGTGAAGGGAGTTTAAGGAGGAAAATAAGGATCCATAGATACTTGTTGGGTTATTTTTTATTTCACATTCTAAAATACCTAGAGCTACCCAGAATTAGCTAACCCCCTTTCCTCCCAAAGCCAAGGCAGTTTGCATCCTTAAATATGAGTATCTATGTCTGTTTCCCCTCCTGCAAGAGTTTGCATTTTCATCTTACCTTAATCACTGAAGGGCATGACTCACTCTCTTTGGAGCCATGATAACAGGCCTGTCTTGCCTTTTAAATCACTGGTCTTTCTATGAGTCCTGGAAGTACCTGTGATTTCAAAATAGGAGGTTGAGGACTCCATTGACAGTGGGATTATGGGGATCGCAGTAAAGCTTTGTCTACTTAGGTAATCAGGACTTAATACCAGTAAATAGAAAGTAGAGAGCCACAGTTCTTTCATGAAACTGAATCATTTTGTTTCTGTTTGTTTGTTTTACAGTTTATTTTCAAAAGTACTCTCAACTTCTTGAAGAAAAAAAAGCTATAAAAGATCTAACTCACACAGAATTGAACTGCAAGAATAACCGTTCACACATAGAAGGTAAGAATTTAATGTGCCTAAGAGTTTGGTTGCTAGCTATAGAGTGTAATGGCTCCATATAGGTCTTTTTTCCCTTTCTTTCTTTCTTTCTTTCTTTC
>LOJH01066790.1:354-10654 GCA_001685095.1 Ellobius talpinus | reverse complement strand
TTATTAACCAATGAAAGTAACACATAGGACAGATGACCCTCCTCCATCACTTTGGCACCCTCTTTTCGAGGACACCCCTCAAGGCAAACCATTAAAAGCTGTTGATCTCTTAGTTTCTTTGATTCCTCTATTTGGCACACTACAGGCTTCTGTTGTGAGGTTACCCACCTCATTCCCTCGTTTCCGGAAGAAGCTCTGCCCTCTGAGTCTTTCATGAGAGTATCATAATTCTCTTCTTCTGTTGGTAATACCAAGAGTAGGCCTCTTTTCAAAACTTCACTCACTTGGATAGGTTCAGACACACCCCAAGTAACACATGGTACCCAGAAACTGAAGGCTCGCTAATGAGAGTCTGACCCACACAGCTGGCTTCCTCTAGAATATTTGCATTTTAACCTTACAGCAACTTAAAGCAATTTGTCCTGAACATTCTCATGATCTTCCTGCCCCTATATTCCTTCTTCTCTTAAACTAGCTTACCCTCTGCTCACCTCCCCAAACCAGGGCCCAGGATTGATCCTAAACCCCTCTCTCTTTATCTTACATACTTAGTGTTTGTTTATTGGAAGGACTTACAGGTACAGTCCAGGTAATCTAACAATGGTTAGCTGTGAATAGAAAGTCCAAAAATTCAATAGTTTCTCAGTTGGTCTTCAGTGTATACTGGACTCCTCCTGGAGAAGTAGTCTCTAATGCCAGTGAAGGAAGGATAAGCAAGCAAGGTTAGGGCAAAGAGAAAGTTTCCTTCCTCCAAGTCCTTCCAGCGGAAGGTGTGACCCAGATTAAAAGTGTGTCTTCCTGCCTCAAGACCCAATTAAAGGTCTGTGTCTTCCTACCTCAAGATCCAGAACAAAGGGGTATGTCTTTCTGCCTCAAAGGTCTGGACTAGAAGAGGATTCACCCAAGCAAAAGTAACCTCTCCCAGATGCATACTCCATTTCTGTATTGTAGTTCTTTCCAGATAAACTCCGGTTGACAACCAATAACAGCCATCACAGTATTAAATTAATCATCATATCACATCAGTTCTTAAGTGTCTGGAAACCCTTCACATTCTTAAGGGGATGGAGAACAATTAACTTTCCTACTCCAAATCTTAGCTTCTTCCTATTCATTGTTCTCACAGTTGAACAATTTTAAAAAATGTTTAAACATTCACTTGAAGTCTTCTGTGTTTCCTGTTACCCACCAGGCATGACTCAAATATCCTGAAGTCTTAGCTTTCTCCTGGTAAAACCCCACGTGTCTTGAGGCAGAGGTCTGACCAGTTCCCACTAGACATTCACATCTTAGCTCAGGCTTGCTCACATCTCCCTCCATTAACTTATGGGTAAATAAAGACCAACAATGCCCACAATCAAACATCACTAACTATTAGAGAAATGTAAATTACAAATGCTTTGCGGTTTCCTCTCACCCCAGTCAGAGTCTGTTGTCATAAAAAGCAAGAGTAGATGCTGAGGACACTGATGGAAAGAGGAACACTGTTTCACTTCTGGTGGGAATGTAAACTGGTGTCGCCATAGTAGACTTCTAGAGATTTCCTGAAACCACTGAAAATACAAATGCCATACAAGCAAGCTATACTGGTTCTGGCTGTTTTCATGACAAAAGTGGCCATACCACAGATATACTTACACAGCCATGTTCATTGTTACATTCTTTATTGTAGTCAAGACATGGAGCCAGCCTAGATGTTAGCCAACAGACGAGTGAATTAAAAACCTATTACATTCAGCATCTCTCTTTCTCCTCTCTCTCTCTCCCTCCCTCCCTCCCTCCCTCTCAAACACACATACACACACAATATGGAGTTTTGTTTATTCATAATGTCATTTGCAATGAACTAGAACTAGAGGTTATCATGTTAAACAAAGTAAGCTAGACCTAGAAAGATAAACGGCACAAATTTTCTTTCAGTTGCCCAGTCTAGGTTTAACTCCACACACATAGGCAAGAGTAGAATGGACACTGAGGAGGGAAAAAAAGGTCTAAAGGGAGGGGGTAGTGAAAGAAAGAAAAGGCAAATCTCATAGGCAGACTCTCTCTCTCTCCACACACACACACACACACAAACTAAACAGTAGAAGAACAAGGTGCATGTCTGAAAACCTCATAATGAAACGAGTCAACTAATTAAGTTAATTAAAAGAACAAGAAAGCTACATACAGCAAATGAGACTGTCCACAGAAGTGTTTGGATGATCCTTATCCTGAGAAGAACATGTGCAAACACACTTTCTAAGGGAAGCACAACAGAAATGATGAATGGGCCTATCTGGAGGAGGTCTTAGCTTGAGAGAAAGAAAATAGGAACATAAACAACTTAAAATGCAGGCCTATAGGGAGTGAGAGTTTGTGATTGGGAAAAATAACATGTAATCAGAAGTTTTTACTTTTCCAAACTGAAACTTTCCCTAAACACAAACATGCTGTTAAGTAATCCAAAAATCTCCCTTGTAGAAAAGCATCTTCATTTAGAAGAAATAAGCAGAGGTACAGTTACCTTGATTCTGATGCTTATAGTTGAACTCCCAGATGTAGACTTCATAGTTTATTCCTATCTGTGTGATTTTATCTTAATGGCAATATTCTCATTTGTTCATTAAAAATTTATTGTGCAAAATAAAATATGTCAGATGAATCATAAAGACAATGGAGTTGCCACCATAATTATATCTCTAAAGAGGAGTATTGTTTTTTGTCTTAACTGCTACCGGTAATCCTAGACAAGCCATCTTCAGGCAGGAGAGACACCCACAGGTTGAGAGGCCTTGTTGCTTTTGGCGAAGACCTGAATCCAGTTCCTGGAATCTATGCAGTTGCTTGAGAATAGCTGTACCTCCAGCTCCGGCAGATCCAAACCCCTGTGCTCACCTCATACTCATACACAAATAAAATACAAATATATCTTTAAGAAAACAAGCCATTGTCACTGTTCTTCCTACAGATGGCTGTTTTGGAAAAGGCTCTGTAGTCTTCAAAAGGCCCAGTAGCCAGTGTCACTTCAGATGAACAAAAGGGAGACAAACAGGTGTAAAGAAAGGTGAGCAAACCCAGCACAAATGAAAGAAAACTGCCCACACTCAAAGTCGGAGGAGATTTTGTTAAATCATTTCTCACAAACATTCATCAAATATTAGTAAAAACAAAACAAGTCCTTCTTGCTAAAAAGCCTACACAACCTGTACTTTAAATCCGAGATGTTAGAAAAATAAACACATCTTTCAAATCGTCCCAGTTATGGCCAAGTAAAATCGCATATGCACCATGGATAGAACTGACAAACAGAGCGCTTAAACCTTGCTGAACCCAAGAAACCGACAGCTCCAGTTGTCTAGGAGAACTACAGCGCCACTCTTCTCTGTGCGGCATTTTTAATCTCTTGTTGGTCTTGAATAATTGGAAACGCTGCAGTTCCCCCGCAATGCCTGCAAACTGGGTTATTAAATAAACGAAGGTAACCCTGGGCAGCAGTGAGCTGTGACTTGTATCTATTTACATAACTCATGGTGCAAACCAGCCGGCTGGGTGAGCCTGGCACTGCGCATCTCATTGGGGTGGTCCTTAGCCTCAGTTCAGAGCTGTCAGAAGACCTATCTGTTACTCAGCCCAGACGTGTGGTTTGAGGAAGGAGTCAAAGCCTACCGAAGGAAAAACATGAAACTCTGCTAGGGAAGAGTTTTGAAAATCTGACTAACCAAACAAGGGTGGGGGAGGGTACAATTATCATGACCTTGGGGTGTGTGAGTGCAATGAAAAAATACTAATTACAGTTCGAGTCAGGCGATGGATACACACCTAACCTGACCTCACAAGTTTATAAAAGCTTGTTACGCCAGCCCACAGATAATACACCTAATATTTTTTCTAAATCTGTCCTTTAACCCTGTGAGTTTTTCTAGTATAGAAACTGCGCTGTAATCATTTTGCTCCTCAGATAGTCCGCGTATTCTGATGCTCGGGTGAGCTAAGGAGCTGCACGGTTGCCCATGTGACAATCCAGACCATCTGGTTGGTTTGAGAGAAGAGGCAAGGCCCTCACAGAACAGAAGCCTACGTCACTGGCTCCCACCTGCCGCCATCACCAACCACTCAGCCCTCGCACTTCCTATCCATTTTTATCACCATTCAACGGAATCTATCTCAGTTGTCTTCCTTTGCGTTTATGTTCACACTATCATCACAATGCTGAGCTACATGAGGACATGCTTCCTTATTTCTCCAGAAGTGACTGAGATGTTAGGTGCTGATGGCTTTTTAAAAGCAGCTGTTTAAACTTGAATGAATAGTTATTCAAAGCAGGAAAGAAAGAAAAAATCTAAGATGGTGGTTGATTGACAAGCCATGTGCCCAGAGTTCTCCATCTCCCAGGAGGCCATCTTGTCCCCAGAGACTTTATTTATACTGTTAAATATGAAATAGGGGATTTTATGTCATCTGGTGGATTAAATGTCAACTCTAATACTCTGGTTGGCAAGGCGAATCTTGTCAACAGCTTTGAATGCCTGAGACATTCCTAAGCATTTCTATGCTCAGGAGTGTTTGCGTACACGTTGGACTCACCTTCAACATGTAATATCATTACCATTGTAGCCAAACTCAACAGGTGCTTTGCTGATACAGTCATTGTCTTTTGAAGACGTTTCAATATGTCAGGAAGACGGGGAACATGTTTAAGAGTGAATAGGCTTATAGCATTTTTAATGCAATGTTTCCTGAACAGCAACTGACCTGAAATATCTCCACATGGATCATATGCAACCTTTAACAAGACATTTCTCAAGAAAATGGCACCCCCAAAACACATATATGTGTGAGGACACACACACTATTCACACACAAAACACTGTTTTTAATAGCCAAGGGCACTTTGGCACAATGTGGGGCGGTGGCTGTCAACATAAGCAGATGGTCAGAGAAGTGGGCAAACACGTCGTGTGAACTAGTTCCATAAATGAAGGGTTTTTTTTTATTTTATTCTAAATGCCACACTTACTTAACCAGCTTTCAGACAAGATGATACATGTAGCCAGTTGGAAAGAGTTCCCTGCCAGGCTTCTGTGTTTTTATGACAAAATTAAAAGTTCACAGATGGAATAACTCAAAGCTAATTCTTACAGAGTTTGTTTAGTAAGAACAGGGTGGGGGAAAGAATACCATATTGCTTCAAACGAAAGCCACATCTACAGAATGGGAGAATTCTAATTGGTTAGGAAAGACATGGAAATAGATTTTTTTCAACAGTCTTTAAAAAAAAACAAGTGGAATTATTTACCCATTAAAACAGCAACTGCCCCCAAATAATTTGAGGATTACTTATAAAAATTCCCATTTCCCAACTGAGCTCTAAGCATGTGTTTAGCCAGAGCTTTTTGAAGAATCACACTTACCAGACTAGTGGATTTTTCTAATTATGCATCCTCCCATTACATCTTCATCGGGCATTGTGTTTAGAAATACATACACATACACACACGCACAGCTTACACACGTGAGTCAGGTAAGGAAAAGAGATGTGTAAAAGAGAAAGTGAGAGAAGAAACCAACTTTCCTGACAAGGGACTTTCTGAGAAAGCTTTCAGACTTGGACGTCACTATTTTCTTTGGTGAGGAAAAAAAATGAAACAGGATTGGGGTCTTGACAAACATGGTGGTACATATGCAAAACATGGGATGTATACAGTACTACCTACAAGATTAAAAATATCTTGTAGTAATCAGAGCCAGTGAAATGTGACCCAATCTTCCAATTAAAATTAATTAGGAATATAAAGCACTGTTAAAAAAGCTATATTTTACAAAAGAAAATGTATAAATATATAGTTCTTTACAAAAGGAAAGGGGGCTACATAGTTACATACATAGGGCTACGTCCATGCTCTGAAAACATTAAAGAAAGTCCTGTCATATTTTAGTCACGTGCATTATTAGATTGAATAACTTATTATTTTCAAAAAAGTCTAAATGCTTTGTTATATAAAGGAAGTAGATTTGTATTTGCTTTTTATTTCTCTTCCAGAAATATTTGTGCTGTTTTAAAAAAAAATCAGTGCCAAATTTGGGGAGAGAAGAATTCCTAGCATAAAACTATGAACAACATGTTCTAGAAAATGGCCTTCTTCCAAAGCCGTGCTTACTTCCCCAGATCCTAGGAACCTGAGAAGGTCTAAGCAATGTACGAACTGACACCCTAAAGCTCTCAATAGATTTTACTTCTCTGTGCAGACTCTAGCAATTAAAGCTAAGAACTTGAAACCGCTTTATATCCACAGAGATCCAAGTGAGTGGAGAACCCCAGTCAGAGCCCCAAATTGCTCGCTAAATGGTAAATCAATAACTTCAGTTACTTAGAGGAGAAAGTTGCCAAGGAAGAGGACAAGGTCTTGCTAGGCATTTCTCTTTATGGAACCTCCCTCACTTTACTTTGGATGAGCTCAGACGCACTCCAGGCTTCTAGTGTGGCAACAAAAGGATGAAGGTATCTGAGCGCAGAAATTTAGAAAAAGATGGCAGCCCCAGCAGATTAGGGTTGTTCCAATTACAAAAACACGGTTGTAGAGGAGAGCAGTCCTGGAACAATGTACTTCCTTAGGATGTGGAACTCCAGAAGACAGCATGCTAGCAAATCTGAAAGGATTCTCTTTCTGTGGTGGTCAAGAGCCCACCTTTTAGAACTAAAGAATTTCTTCCAAATTACAAATTACTGATACATGGTGGGAAAATATCTCGTCTATCAGTAATGATTTAGAAATACTGCTCTAGAGAGTTGTCTATATTCCAGGGTTCCTAAAAGAATTAATATATTAATGTAAAAAAATGAATCTCCTAAAATGAGGAGTTTTTTGAGTTTCCAAACTTCTTTATGAATGAAATAAAACTCTATGAAACTCAGTAATAGACATTCACCATCCATAGAAATCATAAAAAAGAAAGACAGATAGATATTCCTACTATGTATTTAGGACCTTTTTTAACTAAACTTTATGTGCTACTTGCATAGCAAGCACTTTGGGCACAGAAGTTACAGTTTTTTTCTCAAAGACTTTGCTTCTTATATTTTCCATCCTTGAAATTGTACATGAAACCAAGACAGCAACTTTTTTACATAAGTTGACTTGAAAGTATTGAAGAATGTTTAACCAGGAGCTTTCTTCTGAAGTTTGCCATAAATAACACTCACACAATGCTTGAGTAGCTGCTAGGATCTTTGCCATTGCTTTCATTGACTCCAAATCCTATAGTTAGAAAAGCCAATGTTTCCGCCACAGGAATGGGAATTGGATACCAAAGAGAAATGTCCTTCAGATCGTCTTGATAATTTCACAGTAATAACTCTGTGAGGTCAGGGTCCTCATGCACTACCATTTCTTCAGTCTACAGAGAACAAGGTGTGGCATCAGTAGTAAAACATCAATAAACATTTGTTGAATCATCTGTTGGATAAAACAATCTAACTATATAATAAATACATTATAGTAAAAATTCTAATTTGCAATGAACTGATTTTTAAGTACAGCAGATAATAATTATTTTTGCTACTATGTAGTATCACTATTGGCCACCGTTACTGAGAAGCTGTTTCATTCTTCTCTCCATAAATGCATTCATTAGGATGATGAGCGGGTGCTCATTAGTCAACCTAAATCCTAGAGGTAGTAGAGGTTAGCCCACTCAAAGCCTGACCTTTCCAAACATTTTGTAGCTTACGTCTGAAAGAGAGAGAGAAAGGCAGACAGGCACGACTTCCCTCCTTAACCTTCACACTTTGATCCTCTGGTTAATTGGGGAATAATCTCCTTTTAGCCTCACCAAATACTGCGGAATATTTTCAGTAAATGTCACCATAAATTGAAAGCTACATTAACATAGTCTGTGTGTTTCCTTTTCGAATCACATGTAAGAAACTTAGCGATTGTTCTATGCTTCCCCCATTAGTATTAATTTTCCGAGTAGATAATGGGTGGCAGGAAGAGTGCCCTTTAAGATTCTCACCCTTTGACCTGACCAGGAGTTTAATCATCACTATAGAAACACAACAGAGCGTTTTAATGCTTTAAAGACAAACCTGGATGCTGCTAGTCTGATTACTCTGTGCCCTCGTTATGCTTATATTTAACATTGCAAAAATGATTAGTTAAGCAGGCTGATAAACAACATCCAAAAACAGTATTTGTGACCAATGATCTCATTCACACAGAAGACAATTTCTGCCTCAACAGGGATTACCTGTGCATGGGAAGGGCATTCCGTCTGATCCTTGCTTTGGAGTTTTGTCTATGAAATTCAAGATGATCTAGCTCATGGAATTTCTTTAAAAATTAGTTCAGAAAATGTACAATGCTGATGTCACTAAATATGTGTTTGCATATTTTCATTCAGATGCTTTCTGTAAGAGAATGAGGGAATGGATTTTAACAACAGTACTTTTTTTTAAGAAATCAGCTTCAATTCACCCATTCTAGTATAAAATTTATAATGGTTTGTTTATTCTCTTTATATTCAAAGCAGGCAAAAGAAGAGGACCCAGAACAGAAGTGGGTTCTGTAACGGAAAATCAGCAGCACAAGGTCAGAGCCTCATAAACTCCAGCTCTGTTAAGCAAGAACTTAACGGTAATGTGCCCCTAGAGTAAAATTGCCCTTTAATGGAAACCAACTTATGGTCTCTTGGTCTCCTTGCCATTCACTGTAGTTAATCATGACCACAGTATGTGCGTATAATTTCTTCTTTGAACTTCCAGAGAGTGAAGGGAAATCGGGACCGTTCTAAACTTCTACTCCAAACTTCAGATGCGTGAGCACACAGTGTCCCTGAAAGTACAGGACAGGGACTGAGTTGCTCAGAGAAATAACCTACCTAGCAGAAAAGTCATGGGGTGTGAGCAGATGACAGAAAAGGTAAGGTGCCTCACAGCTACTGCATCTTTTTTATGGAACAGAAAACTGTACTGTAGATAGGAGGAGTTGACATTTGTGCTGTGTAGCTATTTCAAGGTCGTAGACAAAGCTAGAGCTCAGGCACACATCCAGTTACATAAACTGTACATTTGTGATCTAAAAAATTACCTTTATCTTTATAGAGAAAATACATGTACCATGTATGTGTAGATGCTTATGCATACACACAGCCATCACATATATGTGTATCGCTGTCTTATATTTAGTTTCGCCTTGGTATAAAACATTTCCTCTTTTAAAGAGAAGGATGTAAATTCTTTATTCCCCAAGCACAAGAACAATCACATTAGAGAAATATTTTCAAATGTTACTTATCCCTCTGTATATTAACTTCAACTCTTGATAACACTTTCATCTGGTTATCAGAAGTTATTATGAAACCAGGCACCAATCACAATAAGACAAACAATAAATTTTGCCTTTAATCTAATTTAAAGGAAGCATCTTTCCCAGGAAGTCAAACTATTTTTTGACCTGTTCTGCAACTAAAAATCCTAAGTCTTGTGTAATACAAGACAGATTTGAGCTTGGTGTGAACCCACTTCATTATATGATTGTTTACATGCTATTACTATTAATCACATTCTTATGGTGAACTGATCACTGCCCATTCTCAAAAACAGAAGCACACTGAACTTCTATTTTCCAGTGTATGCACAAAATGAGTTTCTTTTTCCAACATGATCCTTTCCTTTTTCAGATGAATAAAGCACTATTATATTTGTTTTGTTACTTTGAAAAATAATAATAATATATTTTATTATTTTTATTAGCGCAACAACAGTGACAACAAAAATGAGTCATGCAGTATTCATAGAGAAAAGGGCCCTTTGGGCACCTGACTCATGCATGATGCAGAAAATAAAATCTTGGCCCTACCCAGAGAAATCAGTTATTGTCCTAGAAGAAAGATAGTATGCTCTTTTCTCTCCCCACTTCTCCTTCCCAGACTTCAGTCCATGGAAGAAAATAATATCACTCAGTAGAACTGCTGAGGCCCTGGAGGGTAGATCTGGTTGTAGTTTTATAAAATATATTTAAGAAAAAATAGCCCAGGCCTCCCTGCAGCAGCCAAGTATTGGCTGGTCCAGTGGCCTGACTGCCATAGCTAGAGGAAAAGGTGACTGCTGGGCACTGGTGTGGGTTCTGATGGAGCAGCATAAGATCGTCCCTGTGAACATAAACAGCCACTCCCCTTAACCTTGTGGTGCTGCAAGCAAGCTGCTGAGAGTGACAGCTGTGCACAAAGTGTCCAGCAGACGAATTATGGAGTCTAATGCAGTGACCTGAGTCATTCATTTAGGGCCTATTTTCACGCAGAGACTAGGACAAACAAGAAA
>LOJH01066785.1:0-10300 GCA_001685095.1 Ellobius talpinus | reverse complement strand
CTTTATTAACTAATGAAAGTAACACATAGACAGATGACCCTCCTCCATCACACAGTGTCATAGCAAGAAAAGCACATACACTTATGCACCCTTACACATCACATCCACACAAACAATGAAGACAGAAGTAGAAGGTACTTCTGACCTCTATAAGCATACATACGAAACACATGAACACACACACACACAGAGACAAGCACACACCCAAGCAAACACTCACTGTATGAATAAGTACATCACAATGCAATAACTGCACTTTCCTTCTGAAATTGCAATTCTGAACGTTTAAATATGACTTTATTTCTATACAGCTGCCAGTGCTAGTTTTTTTTTTCTCACCCAAGGCTTTCTAGTTTGATTGTTGTTAGAATTTTGATAAGAAATAGTGACCTGAGGATAATCTTTCTTAGAGTAAATATAATTCTACTTCTGCTCCAGGAAGAATTCTGAAGACTGAATAAGCAGATTTCACTCTTATAGAGGAATCGTTCAATGTGAAATTGAATAGATGTTTGGATAATGACAAAACATATCTTCTTAGAAACTGAATTCAATATATCCAAACTTGAACCTCTTCTCTACCACGTCACCCGAGCCATTGTAGCCGCATTTATCTGATACCTTATAAACAGCATTGTGGAGAATTCTCTGTTGTATTTCAGTGGTTCTTCTCTTTGTACTGCATAAAGAAAGTTTAAATTTTCATTAGAAACAATGAGATATTGTGAATAAAACACTATATCAAGCCAAGGAAACTGGAATATGATAAATATTAATAACTAATTTTCTCCCTCTCACCCACTTTCACTTTCAACTACCAAGTATGCCTTTTATGTTCAGCAACAGTTGATTGTACTATCTTGCTTTTGCCCAAGTAAATTTAATTTTATTTCTGTATTTTAGTAAAATAAACACACACACACATGCACACACACAGACAGAAACACACACACACAGATACACAGACACCTATAGGCACATACACACAGAAACAGACAGAAACACATACACAGACACACACACACAGAAACACACACAGATACACACACACATGTATACACAGAGAGACAGACAGAAACACATACACAGGCACACACATACACAAACACATACCCAGACACACAGACACATAGACACACACAGATACACACACACAAACACACACACATGCATACATAGACAGAAACATACTCAGAGAAACATGCACAGACATACACACGCACGCACGCACGGACGCACACACATGGTGAAGGCAAACAGAGTTTTGGATCCTACACTTTTCACTATACTTTAGCTATCCAAATTATTTTTCAGTTGTTCTAAAAAAGCACCATGATGAAGGCATCACAAGAAACAAAAGTTTCTTAATGTTTCAGATGCAAGTCCCTGATCATCACGACAGGAGCATGGCACGATGCAAGCAGACATGGTGCTGGAGACTCCTCTGAGAGCTCACATGCTTAGTCACTAGTAGGAGCTGGCGCAGAGAGCAGACAGAGAAGACTTGGGATGACATGGATTTTGAAACTCAAAGCCAGTCCTCAGTGATGTACCCCCTCCACCAAAGCCATACCTCCCACCATTGCTCAAACACATTAATGTTACAAAATAATACATCTATTAAAATACATATAAATACAAAAGAGGATACACAAGATTGTGATCTTGATTAAAAAATAAAACAAAATAACAATAGCAATAAAAAAATCCCTTGCTTTACTAGTCTTTTGCAGTATGGCTATTTTATTTATAAAATTAGTATATTTCCTATATTATGTATGATTTACTTGAAAAGCTCTCTGGAATGATTTACATTCATGATGTAATGTGAATATTCTTCTATACTAGAAGGAAATTGATTTTAGGTATTTTTGAATATTTGTTTTTCCTCTATACAATGGAATTTTACCTATTAATAACCATAAAATGATGTGGGATTCCCCCTGCATGTCATGAATACCATTGGTTAATAAAGAAGCTGATTTTGGCCTTTGATAGGGTAGAGCAGAACTAAGCTGGGAAAACTAAACTGAATGTCAGGAGAAAGAAGGCAGAGTCAAGGAGAAGCCATGTAACCCTGCCAGAGAGAGATGCCAGAACTTTAACTGGTAAGCCATAGCCTTGTGGTGATGCACAGATTAATGGAGATGAGTTAATATAAGATATGAGTTAGCCAGAAATATGCTTAAGCTATTGGCCTAACAGTATTGCAAATAATATGGTTCCTATGTGATTATTTCAGGGTTTAGCATTTGGGAACAAATAAGCAACCTCATACAAAAGTAAAATGAATGATTATCTACCCAGGGAGGCTTTATTTTTAAAAAAGGGAGGATATTGAATGTATTGTACTCAGTAATAGTAGGAGTTTATCTCATTCTACAATCAATATAATGTCATGCAGGTCACTGCTTTGGACATCTAGGCAAAAATGGCAATGTGCTAGATATGCTTATTTAATAATGTAAGAGAAAAAATATGGGAACTGGTATTTTTATTTATCACTTGAGTGCAAAATTGAGGCATATGCAAGATTAGGAATAAAGAAACATTGAACAAACAATGTGAAATAAGTAGGTATCCACTGACGGAAAACACTATCAATTGGGAGCCTTGGAAGAAGGCAGGTCGACTTTGGAAGTTTCTAGCTTCTTCTTTTTAAATACATGGTCTCAGGTGGCTCAGGCTGCTCTCATATTTACTATGTAGCTAAAGATAGCTTGAACTCCTGATCCCTTTTCCTCTAAGATCACTCAGTACCTAAAATTGTGAAATACTCTACCATGTAGATTTGTAGATGGAGGCTACTTGTTGGATCCCAGCTGCCCAACTAGCTTAGAACCGAATAATAACACAGAAACTGTATTAATTAAATTACTTCTTGGCCCATTAGCTCTAGCTTTTTATTGGCTAACTGTTACATATTAATTTAATCCATTTCTATTAATCTACCAGCAGTTTCAGCATGTCTATCTCCAGCAGCTCCATGGTGTCTCTCTGACTCCATCCTTCTTTCTCCCAGAATTCAATTCTGTCTTTCCCACCTACCTAAGTTCTGCCCTCTATAGGTTCAAGGCAGCTTCTTTATTCAGTAACGCTATTCAAATATACAAAGGGAAATCCCACATCAAAGATTGACTTCTTGGTACACAATGTAACACTTCTCATGAGCTTCACTTTCCCCAAGAGGGAATTCAGGCAAATGATTTCTGGTTATTAATAATAGACAGTATGAAAGGTAGATTGTCATATACATACATTTTGTTATTATTCAATATTTGATGGATAATAGTTTCAATTTTCTATATCCTATAAGCTGTCATGGCAAAATCCTCAATATTTTTGCATTTGAGCACAGAATTCAAATTACGTCAAAAGTAACACCCAGCTATAGGGTATTACAAATAAACCTAGAAATGTCTTATGTTTATGAATCTCATGTCTGAATTATTGCTATACAATTTTGCTATCATATTGCCTTATAATATATTATATCTTTCTAAGAAAAGACCTATTGTTAAATGGTATAATGAATGATTGCTCTCATATTACATGTCAATGATGGCATACCTATGGCACCATGTTGTGATATAGAGATATTCAGATTTGTCAAAAATGAGGATATGAGTTGGAAATACTTATTCAAAACTTATTAGATACTAAGTATTATTTTACTCCATTTATTGAAATTGATAATTTTAATCCTTAAAGAGAAAAAATAATTTTTTTCTGAATATTATTTTGTTACAGATGAGATAACAAAACCTGAGAACTTCAGTAGTTTTTCTAGAGTCATATAAGAAGTGTGAAGTAGGTTCATTCTGAATCATGTCTATTTGTCTCCACTCATAGATTATTTTTTAATGGAATACAAGTTGCATGCATATATATATATGTATATATATGTATATATGCAAGTATATATACAAACACACACACACACAAACCTATAAACACATACACACATTCTTGGAAGTTTTGAAAGCTTTATAAAATGTGTTATAGGAAGTTGTGGACCATCACTCTTCTTGCTTCTGTATTTCTAATGAGAGTCAACTTTATCTTTGAATGTATGAGAAGTACACTAATTTTACAAAGTTCATTCAAGACAGAGATCAGTTTTGGATTTGTATTTGAGATATCTTATGTTTCTTTATTTTTACAATTTGGGAACTTAAAAAGATAAAAGATGAAGAAATCAAATTTTTAAATTTTAGAGTTTTGTATTATTGCTATCTTAGTACAAATTGTTTAGTTAATCTTACTCTTTCAGTCCTTCTCTATTGCTTCATTTATGAAGAAAATGAGTGAAATGCTTTGTGTGATGGAATACTTCTTTACAATGTCCACCTCCGGTTCATTTCTTTTACCTAGATACTTCAGATATTATAAACAACCTTTAATCAATTATAATCCTATTGTGTAAATGTGGGTTTTTTTGGTTTTGATCTTATTTATTTACTTTGTCCAACCATATGAACCTAGTAATATAATCTAATTGCCTGTGTCTGTTCATCCCATTAAACTGCTTTTAAAGGGAGAAGAGCAAATAAAAACTGTAAATCTCAAACCACTTAATGATATGTCAAGCACCAAGAATGCGTGATAAATATGAAAAGGTGACAGAAAGGCAGAGATTGAGAGCCAAGAATAAAGATGAGGGCAATGAGAAACCTGGTACATCCCAATGCCAAAGAAGCCTGCCTTTCCTTTCTAGGTAAGGTCAGGAAATTGAGCTCCTAGTTACTTAGTTCTTTGTCACATTCATTTGTGTAATGCAAGGGGCATAATGCTTAATATTGATTTTCTCTGATGGTTGCTTAATGAGCACAGTTATGCCTCTGTGATGGATGAGACAAGTGACCTGCCAAGGTGGCATTGGGAAAAAGAAATGTATCTGTACAAAGGTAAAACAATTATGGTGAAATATGCTTAGTAGGCTTTGCCAGTGTTGATTTGCTGAGTCAAACTCTAAGTAGTAGGAGAAGGAAGATAGTGGATTGTAATGGGAGATCAGCATGTCATTTTTGGGAACTGTTTGATTTCTAAGCTGGGTTTTTAAGCAATTATATGTTTTCTATCATGTGGCAGCTCTGGGTTTAAATTTTTGGGATAATAATGATTATAATATTGAATGTGCTACATTAGCTGAAAACTGTTGGCAATTTTATTTTTACCTTTCTTTGGTGAGACTCAATGACTTTATTATCTAAATACTATACAAACAGCAGTGATTTTTTTCCAATGAATATACTAAATATTGGTCACTCAGATAAAAAAGTCTAGTATCCAAAGTTCTAATTTACTAATAATTGATTTCAATTAAAAAATTTTATGTAAAAATATCTTCCTTGATAACATCTGGCTGTAAACTAGGAATATACTTAAAAAAACAATATAATACCAAGTTGTTTTCATTAAGATTTTTAAATAATTTTAATAAGACTTTGAGTCATTATTAAATATTGTTTCATATGTGGACTAAACATGAACCTGACAAAACTTAAAGACTAAATTCATCTTAATTATGTGACTAAAAGTTAAATAAACAATATGACTTATTAGAATGTGCTATGAGAAATAAGTTATGACATATTTACACCTAATAGGACTGTCATGGAAGAAATAGTCTCTGCACTCTCTGGATTTCATTTTTAAATTCACTCAAATTCAATCTGATAATATTCTTTCTTTAAGCCTATTAATGCTCCAGTCTTTTATTAGTTTTAACCTGAAGTCATTTATTTATGACTGCAACTACTGAAATGGCATCTCGAGAACTTCAGTGTTTATTTTGGAAAGGGCATAGGAGGAGGTCAAATAAGGTTAAGGTTGAATTTCTTCACACATTTTCATTGTCCAAAGTTACCTAAATAAATTGGGTTCAGGAAAATGACCTTGGTGTAAAAGAAGAAGTGACAGAGGGAGGCATTAATGTTAATGCAGTGTTCATTGCTTATGGAAAACCACACAGCTTGCCTTCTCAGAAAGTACTGGCTACCAGAATGTAGACTGTACAGTTCAGTCATAACCAAAAGCAAAATTGCTATTAATAATAAGCAGGCCTCCCCCAGCAGGTGGCATGGGACGATATAATTCAACTTGCTGATTATCTGATAAAACACTGTTTCTAGCTGCTGTGAAGTTAGCAACATGCAAAGAAGATGTAACAAGGAAAAACCTAGTCAAAGTATTACATAAGATGTGACCAGGGTTGATTTATTATACTAGATTAATGAATGCTAGGACCTTGTTCCAATGTGAAACTTGTTACAAGAAAGAACTTTTCAACCAGAATACCACCATCACCAGAAATAACAGCAGTCTGAACAGATGGGGCTACATTAAATTAAAAAAAAAATTGTACAACAAAGGAAACAGTCAGAGAAAACATATAGTTTACAAAATGGAAGCAAATATTTCACAGTTCCAAATCAGAAAAGAGGCTAATGTCCAAAATTCATGAAGAATTACAGAAATTGAATACCAAGGAAATAAAGTTATCAGTCAACAAATGGGTAAATAAATGGGCAGTAGTCAATAACGACTTTATTAATTCTTAAGTGTCCCTCAAAATCACAGGAATCAAAAATTAAACTACATTGAGGTACCTAGTCAGAGCTACTTGACAATAATTGTAAACGAACCGGATAATGTAAGTTGCAAGGATATGGAGTGAAGGTATCTTCATTCATTCTTGATGGGGATGCAGAACAGAACAAGAAAACCTAAAGTTGTAACAGAGCTATTGATTTTCTAATTTTGTCAGTATTTTTTTTCTTTTTGTATTTTGTTTTGGTGATGAGTAAGTAATATAAAATAATGTGAAGCTTTACAACTTCTTGTTTAACTCCTAGTTATTACAATATATAAGTTTATTAAGCTGTACAGATTTTGGTTGTGTTTTATTTAAATATATGGTTTTCTTATTTATTTGCAATTTTTTCTTATTATTTCAAGGTTTTAAAAAGTGAACAAAACTGATTCATTATAATAGCTTAGTGAATGTTGGGCATTCTGGAGCGAGCATTATTGCATACACCTACATCTGTTACTTGTCAATAAAGGTGAAAGAATAGTGATATGTTCAACGTTAGCTTGTTTACTCATATTTCCCAATGTATTAATTTGTTTTCATTATTTTTAAACTTTATTATTTGAGATGGTCTGGGATTGCTTACAGTTTCAGAATAAGAAAACATAAACATTGCCATAATTATTAATGAAGTAATTTGTAGGTGTGTCAGATAATGCAATAGTTTTAATATATGTAAAAACAGAGAGGTCAATATACAAAGGTAGTAGAAAGGACAATGACTCCCAGGTGTTCATGTTTAATAACATGCATGTTATTATTGTTCTTTACAGACAGCTTCCTCAATTCATGAACAAGTACCAATATATATGTATTGTAGAATGAGGTAGTTAACTGAAATATTAGTGAAAGATATGGAGGTCTACAAGTTTTTCATAGCATACTGAGACAGGTATAGCCCAAACTGCCCTTCAAGTTCAATCTTACTGCCACTGCAGAGAGGATAGTTACAAATAATAATTATTTAAAAACAACAAAATTTTATATAATGTATTGAGGTGTGAGGTCTACATTAGATGAATTTTAGAATAAATTTTGAAACTGATGGAAAATTTGTGTAAGAAATATACTATACAAACATAGAAGAGTGCTATTATAACTACAAAAATATCAGATAAAAAATTACTATGGAGAGAGAGATACTAAATAAATTCAAGAGAAACTGTTTTTAACAATGGGACTTCTACTTTTTAAGATACATAAAAATTATAGGTAAGGTATACATACAGATAGGCATGTATATGTCCTCATATATATACATGTACTCATAATATATGCATATGTACACATATAAAATATAATCAAACATATGTACATATGCTTAAATATACATATATACACACATATTCAAAAAATTAAAGTATATATACATATATATGTATGGCACACCACCATCAAAAGAAAAAGCATTCATTATCTAGAAAAAGTGTCATTCATAAAATAGTATGTGCAAAGAAAAGAATGAATAAAATAAAATAAAACATGTTTTTCATGTTTTCAACTAGAAAAGACTAGACTGACACTTCATGTTGATACCAGAAGATAATTATAACAGTAATTAAAGATAGTTTGTGATGAACATATAAAGACTGTGTATTGAAATGGCATGATATGCATTAAATTGGAGCTAAGATGAAAATTAATTACTGTCAAATGTCTATGTTGAAAAGGCAGAATGATTTTGAATTAACTGAGCTGATTTTCACCTGAAAGCTAAAAAAAGGCTACAGAAAAACCCTGTCTAGAAAACAAACAAACAAACACAAAATAAAACAAAACAAAAAAAGGAAGGGATGTAGCACAATTTCTAATTGATCTTAATTATACATTCCCAGTGTCATATATTAGGGAGTGAAAGCTGAAAGATCAAAGAAACAGAACAGCCAGCTACTATTTCTTACCTCTACAAAAACCTTAGACTGAATGTGGTGGGATATCCTGCCTCTACTATTCTCAGATGGAATACCAAGCTTCCTTCTCCTGTCTTATAGTCCTCTCTCTGCCCAACCATGTCCCTCATGTCTCCACCTCTCTAGTGCTGGGATTAAAGGATTGTGACTCCTAAGTACTGGTTTTAATGGTGTGAGTCACCACTGCTAGGCTCTGTTTCTCCTTTAGACAGATTCAGTCTTCTGTAGCCTAGAGTGGCATTGATTGCACAGAGATTGCCCTCCTCTCGAGTGCTGGGATTAAAGGTGTGTGCCACCACTGCCTGGCCTCTATGGCTAACTAGTGTGTTTAACTCTGCACTCTGATCTTCAGGCAAGCTTTATTTGTTAAAGCACAAACAAAAGATAACCAGAAAATGAAGGGAGGATACAATAAAGATTACTAATACTGCAGAAGTAAAATGGAGAAGAGAAACACACGAAGGAGAAAAAAATAATCAAAAGAGTTTATTTCTAAAAATTCCGCAAGTATAATGAATCTTTAGTTAAAACGATCAGGAGAAAATTAAGAAGAGTTAAGTTGCCAAATTAAAAATCAAAAAGACAATGTTACTACTCACCTTATTGAAAAGAATAATGATGATGGTATCATGCAGGAGTGTATCTAGAGAAGGTAGAACAATGCTGAGTCAATGATGAACTTGTTGTTCAAGCATAAATAACTCAGTTTAATCCTAAGCACCTGTCTTCAAAATAAGTCAAATAGAGTAGAGTGCACTTACAAACCAATTAAAGAAGCCAGCCACAGGAGTATTCTATAGGATTTGCTGACTAGCCAGCCTAGTTCAATCAGCTAGGTCAGAGAGCTGTTTTCAAAATATAAAGTGGAAAGTGATAGAAAAAAATACAGCCAGTCTCAACTTCTGGGCACACCTGTACAACCTTACATGCATTCACACATGCAAATAGATATATTTACCCCTACATACACTGAACATGCACACAAGTGCACTGTACATGTACCAAAGAGCACAGAACTAATCTATGTCTACAATTTAGATAAGCATATTATAGAATGGAAAATTTAGAAGCATAGCTGATTGATAAAATGGTCAAAAATGGGGACACATACACACATTAGTCTCTGTCAAAAAAAGTAAAGATGACTATGCCTGAAAATATTTGCCTAAGTATAATATCAGAAGAATAAACAACTTTAGACACTTGTCATCATAATATGAGTCTCAGGAGGGGAAAATTGAAGAATAAATATGAAATGAATATACTTGATTAGGGGTGTTTAATGAAGATGTTCAGTCTTCACATTAATAAAGGATATGCACATATATGATATATTATCAGTTCAATCACACAGATTTTTCTAAATTCAAAATATAGAAGCATTTAGTGAGAAAAAAATGAAGAAATGCATTGCAAAGCAAACATAAGTGAAAATATAGATCTAAAATTTATGAATGATATATTTTGTAAAAGATATTTCTTGTAGGAATAAAGTTTAATATCAGAAAAGTGCCAACTGAAGGGTGTGAGTAGTATTCCAGTATATTATGAACAAACAAAAACACACCATCAATCAGCACATATTTCACTCTCTTTTATGATTTTTTAAAAAAAAACTCTGTCAGAGCAGCCATGAGCCCTGGACTGTTCTGCTTGCAGTGGGGCAGGCTGGTGCAGGTGGCACAGTGAGTCCCCAAAGGTGCATAGTCCCAGCGGCAGTGGCAGCAGCAGCGGCAGCAGTGGCATGGGTGGGAGACATGTGGGCAGACACATAGTATGGAATAGAATTGGATAT
>LOJH01066784.1:0-10301 GCA_001685095.1 Ellobius talpinus | reverse complement strand
CAAAATTTATGAAAAGACCTCTGCTGGTTTGCATTGTGAGATGTTGAGTACCTTGGCATATTTTTTCATTGTAGGCAAGCTAAACTTTTCTCCTTCAGTTGCTTCATAATAAATTTGACTTTTTTCATTGTATCACGGTTGTATTCTGCTTCTTCTATTGTGAATTATGACATAAAACATATTCATGAATTTTTCTGATTTTATTAAAATTGATGAAGTCTTTGTTTGGTTTTATTTTTTTATTTTTAAAATCCCATTCTATTGCTGCTAAAATAGTATAGATTTTTCTACTTCACAACTCTTGGTATTGTCCTTGTGACTAATATAACATCATTTTTATGTCTGTTATTTTTACTTAAATTTGATATATATCAATAACTTTGTTTCTATCTGTTAAACATTATTTTTACCTTGACCTTGGTTCTTATGTTCTGGGTTTTTCTTGAGTGTTAAATGTCTTCTTTCTTACTTTTTATTCCTTTTTCTTTTGCAGATGAAATTCAGTATGTTAGACATATGAGGCAGACGAATGAGGCAGATGCTCTAACACTGAGCACAATCTCAACCCTCTGAATATTCTCTGTAAGTTTGGTTCCTTCCATTACTTGCTCAAGTCAAATTTTGGATAAGAAGTTGTTTTCTATTATTTATCTTAATGGTATTTTTGACAGTTATAAACTTTGCATATTTCCTATGAATATGACTTCTACAAATTAAACATGCCCGTTTTCAAATTTGGCATTTTAAGTTTAATTCTGCCTTCATTTACATGAGAATACTATGGCCTCCTTTCATATCACTTTCTGTGATTGTATGTATTTCACAAACTTTTTATTTTAATCCTTCAGAATCATATTGCTTTACATACTAATCTTGAAAGGGTATGAAAGTGGATGTAAGTGGGAGTGGATTTAATGTTTTTGTTTTTACTTGATTACTACTGGCAAACTCATACACTTTTGTTAGTACAGTGGTGTTCACTTGTGATTTTCCCATGGCAGCTCTATATGAGAGTTTGAAACTTTAAGTTATATGGGCTATTTTGTTTTTAAACAGCTGGGTTTCTTTCTGATTTTTGTCTTCTTATCTGATTGTTTTTTTATATGAATCCAAACCCTTAAATATACATATTTAGGTGAAATTTTATCTTTGGTGCATGTCACTGGATTAACACTGATAAACCATTGACATACTATTCTGTTTTATTTGTTTTTTATTTTTTGAAAAATCCTGAAGCGAAATTAAATGTATGTAAATGTGGTCATATATTTCCATATTGTGTGTTTACCTATACTGCCTATGCAGATAGATTTATACATGAACATAAAGGAAGACAGAGCTAGAAATGGCAAGGGAGAGCTAGGTATACAGAGATGTTGATAGATAAATCATAGGTAGGTAGATAGGTAAAAGACAGATGGATGATACGAAGGTGGATGATAGATAAATCACAGATGATAGAATAGATGAAGATAATATATAATAATCAATCTACATGTATTTTCGAGACAATATAATAAGAAATTTTGTATAAAAATATTTTTTAAAGTTCAATTCAATTGTACTTCATATAATTTGGCTATAATTTCTGCTGTATGGATGATCAAACACTTCCTGAGAGCACACCTTCCAGAGAGCACACCTGGGAAAGTTAATAAGAAGCAGACAATTTATTGGATTTGCTACTCATGGGAGGAAAAATGGACAGGGACATGCTGAAGCAGAGAATATTATTTACACCTATTTGATTAGAAGAATCTTATCATTTTTACAGGGCTACTTAGCATATATCAGATAAAATGCTTTTCAATAAAGAAATTACAAAACCCGATTTTAAAGAAATTTACATTGTTCATATATAGAAAGCAGAATTTTAGAGTTGCATGTTGTGCAAAGTATTTCCAATGGTGAAATTTATCAAGAATATTATAAGTGCCTAATCTTACCAGTGAATCAGTTACCAAAGCAACAGCATTAAATAACTTTATTACAAAGAAAAGAAATGGTTTGAAATATATTATTTGCCTGCTTTACTTTTTTGAGAACTTTAAAACCAAAATGAAAGGTGGTACTAAGAACTTTTAAAACTGTTCTTTGAGATAAAACAAACCATAATTCTGAAAAGAATATCAAGTAGATTATCAAAAGGAAATGGTTGTTAAGATATGTCAATCTACATTTCTTCTCTACTACTTTAGATATTTCAAAAGTTTAACTTCTACTCTAAAAGACTTTAGTAATTTTAATATACAAAATTTATTGTAGATATATGAATTATTATAGATAATCAGCACTTTTTAAAATTGCCTATTACTTTATGCACATTACAAATATTTTACTGTCACTTGGTTTATTTATCACACGAGTAGTGGTAAAGCACATCCTTTTACATATTTAGACAGAATTAGAAGCATAAAAATAATGAAACTTGTTACTTTTTCATTTTATTAGAATAATCTCATATAAAGAGAAATATACTTCCAAAAGAACCACAGTAATTGTTGACAAAATTTAAATATTTGAGAAAGACAGATCCACAGTGAGCTATACACTGTTGGTTCACATAATAAAAACATTTTTAACTTAATTATTTTGGGAATTTCATGTATGAGTATTGTATTTACATCATTTCTATTGCTCCCTCTCCTCTATAACTCCTCAGTGTTTGCTCAATTAGTTTTCAAAGTATGACTCATTGCTCTTAAGTTATTATTTATACATACACACAGACACTTGTATGCATATACACACACACACACACACACACACACATGCACATACCTATAGCCCGCTGTGTCCATTTAATGTTGCTTATATGCATGTGTGTTTACAGCTGACCATTTGGAATCTTATAGCCTATCTGGGTGATAGTACCCAGAGAAAAGTGATTCTTCCCCTCTCAGTAGCCTTGGTTATATGTTACTCCTTGTTCCTGGGTGGGAGACTTATGAGGTTTCTCCAATTAATGTCGGCATATCAAATTTGTGCTGTCTTTGTGCTGGTCTTGCTTAGGTTACAATATTATAGATTTCAAAGTGTACCAAAATCTTGTTTTTAAAATGATGTTTTAAGCAATTGAACTATTTAATTAACATTAAAGCCAACAATATCATTAGGACCATATGTGATTAGAAAAAGCACGCTAAAAGGGCTTAACATATATGGGATAGACATTTTAGTAAAGATTAAAAACAAACAAACAAACAAAACCAGCCAGGGGGTGGTGGCAAGTGCTTTTAATCCCAGTACTAGGAAGGCAGAGGCAGCCTGATCTCTGAGTTCCAGACCAGCCTGGTCTACAGAACAAGCTCCAGGGCATCCAAGGCTACACAGAGAAATCCTGGGCCTTGAAAAGCAACAATAACAAAAAAAATTCAGTTTCATACCTTAGATAGTGGCATTTGAAAATGTGATGTAACCAAGAGTTAATGAATCTTTAAAGTTGGATTTTTATTTCTGTTGTTGTTGTTGATTTTCTTTTTTAAAATTTTATTTATTTATTTTACATCCTGAAGGCATCTCCTCTTTCTTAACTCCTCCCATTCTCTCACCGATTTCCCATCTCCCCCCTGCCATGATTATCAACAAAGCATGGCACATAAAGTTTGTGTAAGACTAAGTACCTCACTTTGTGTTAAGACTGGGCAAGGCATAATGAGAAACAGGTTTCCAACAGCCAGCGAAGTATTAGGAACAGTCTTGGCCTCCATTGTTAGAATTCCCACAAACAGATCAAGCTATACAACTGTCAGATATATGTAGAGGACCTAAGTAAATCCCATGCAAGCTCCCTGGTTTTTGGTTTAAAGTTTTTAAGTTCCTATGAGCCAAACTAGTTGTTTCTGTGGATTTTCTTGTGATGTCCTTGACCCGCCTTGCTCTTACAATCCTTTCTCTCTTCAACAAGATTACCCAATCTTGGCTATTGCTTGGTTGTAAGTCTCTGCATCTATTACCATCAGTTACTCTATAAAGGCTGTCTAATGACATTTGTGGTAGTCACCAATCTGGTCATAGGAGAGGGCCAGTTCAAGCTACATTTGCACTATTGTTAGAAGTTTCAGCTGGGGTCATCCTTATATATTAGTGGGGAGTTTATCTTGCATCCGGTTTCTACCTGACCCCAATATGCCTTTCCTTTCCAGTCACCTCTTTCAGTACCCTCCCCCTCCACTCACTCCCTAACCTGATTCCTCAAGTTCATAGCCCCACCTGCCCCCAGTCCACCCAGGAGATGTCTTCTACTTCCCTTCCCAGGGAGTTTTATGTACCAACCCCCTTGGGCCTTCCTTGCTACCTAACCTCTCTAGGTCTGTCGATTGCATCATGGTTAACCTTTACTTTACAGATAATATCTACTTACGAGTGAGTGCATAAAATGACTGTCTTTCTGGGTCTGTTTTACCTAACTCAGAATGATTTTTTTCCAGTTCCATCCATGTACATTCAAATTTCCTGCTGTCATTTTTGACAGCTGAGCAACACTCCATTGTGAGAATGTGCCAAAATTTCTTTACCCATTCTTTGATTGAGTGGCATCTAGGTTGTTTCCAGGTTCTGACAATTATGAATAACGCAACTATGAACATAGTTGAGCAAGCATCCTTGTGATACGGTTGAACATCTTTTGGGTACATGCCCAAGAGTGATATTGTTGGGTCTTGCGGTAGATTGATTCCCAATTTTCTGGGAAACTGCCATAATGATTTGCAAAGTGGCTGTGCAAGTTTGTACTCCCACCGGCATGAGAGGACGGTTCCATTTGCTCCACATCCTCTCCATCATAAGCTATCATTAGTGTTTTTTTAGCTCCACCATTCTGACAGATGTGAGATAGAATCTCAGAGTCATTCTGATTTGCATTTCTCGATTGGCTAAGGCTGTTGAACATTTTCTTAGTTTGAATCTTCATTCTCTCATTCCAGCTGAATAAACTTAACATTTTAACAATACTCTAACTTCCAGATATATAGGAATGAATGGTCTTTGTAATCTCAAAGTGTTGCGGCACATCACATAATATGCATTTTTGTTGAAACAAGCTCACATTGGCTTTCAAAACTCAAATGGAGATACTTGTCTGACTCCTCTGAAATTAGGTTGCTATCTCTAGAGGAAGAATTGAGGGAAGTTTCACAAGCTGGGAGTCAACAAAGAAGGTATTTTATCACCACTACCAGTACCTAAAAGCCATTTTAAAAGCATGTATGTCATGGTAGAGGTTCCAACATTGTTAATAATTTATTAAGTACTAAAGTGACCTGAACATTGGGAAATATTATTTTCAGGTGTGTGACATTCCTTTACACTGCATTTGTTTCACTCTGTGGAGCTGTGTTACGTTCCCTGTGTAAAACATCTGATGGTCCTAATAAAGAGAATAATCATAATAAATAGTGAAGCATGACCAATGATAGGTGGGGCTAGCAGGCAGCGAGTATAAATAGGAGGAGAAATGAGAATGAGGGAAGAGCAACGGGAGGACAAGGAGAGGAAGACATCAGGGGTCAGCCACCAGGATCCCAGCCAGTCGTGGAGTAATGAAAGAAAAGTATACAGAAGTAGAGAAAGATAAAAGCCCAGAGGCAAAAGGTAGTTGGGATAATTTAAGTTAAGGAAAGCTGGCAAGAAGCAAGCTAAGCTAAAGCCAGCACTCATAACTAAGGATAAATCTCTGTATGTGATTTATTTGAGAGCTGGGAAGAAGCCCCCCCCCCAAGCCAAAAGAATAAAACAACCATAACACCTGAATTCATGTGAATAAGGGGAATAAATTAATTTAGACATCCTAAATTTCTCAATTGGTCTCAGTGTCCCTCTTCATGTGTGCAATTATTGGTTTAGAATAAGCAACATATCCATGACCTCAGGATGAACAGAGTGAATTTTACTGCAGCTGTATTTCCATGGGATTTACATGATTTGTTTGTTTTCCATGTCATTTTGAAAATTTTTGTAAGTTTATCTTCACGTATAAATGCCTACATATATACTCAGGATGTAGTAATACATACATATGCTTTTGTACTTCTGAATATATATATATACTTTCTGTACGTATTCATATTCAGTATATACTTAATATATATTCTACACTCAGGATACAACACACACACATATATATATATATATTCTATTGTACTTCTGAATATATACATGAATATATATATGAATATATATTAATATATATTCTCCCTAAGTATATTCTAGATCTATGATTTTATGTCACTTTGAAAATAAAATTCTCTAAATTCTTTAAAAAGTTAAATGTGTTTTTTTTAAATCACTATGATGATTATTTTCTGGGCATGAACAGAAATTGAACAAATTTCAGTAGTTGATCTTGGCAAGGCAATACCCTAGCTGCCCATTAAGTTCAATCCTGTAATGGTGCAAACATTTTTTTTTCCTTTTGGTACATCACTGCTTTGTATCATACTGCGAATTTCAATAGAAATACTAGTTCCAAATTTCCTTAATGGATTTTTGCCTAGAGTATATGCATTTAGTGGTGAATGGCAACTTTGTGTGCCAGCTCCTAAAATGGGATAAAATATAATACATTATGGATGTTTTTCAATGAATTGTTCTTGAAGATAGAATTGGCAGGAAGTAGAGATATACAAAAGAAAATAACAAACTAAATATAATACAGAGAACTGTGCAAAATAAGGTCCATTTTCATAAAAAAGGAAATACATACCTTTCACCTTCTATTCTGCTTTTAAAATGTTCATTGCTGGAGTCTGTTTTTTCTTTCTTTTCATAATTTGAAATTGTAAGATGCATCTCATGCATATTTTTAGGAACTCATTTTTAATGCCACTGAAAACTTTTAAAGTGTAAATGCTGCTTACTTTGTAATATAAATGTTTGGATCAGTACTAAAATTTATTATTGCAGTATAATTTAATAGCATATATGAAAAGTGTTAGACATTTTCTTATAACTTGATATCCAATAACTTTTGACCTCCATATCATAATGTCTTAGGATAAGACTGTCACTTGTACATCCATGACAACAGTCAATGTGTCTGAAGAACTTAGAATATCCATGTTACTAAAGCAGTATAATCTCTCAGCACATTCTAAATGTTTGTCTTTAGAACCACAGATCAAAATATTTCTCACTGCTCATCAATGAAATGTTTCTTTACAAGGGACCGAGAGAAAATACAGGAAACCACAGCCAATCAAATTGCAGAGTACGGAGACCCTTCCCAACTGATATTTCTACAACAGAACACCTGTACCTAAGACTGAAGGATCATTACGCAAGAAGGGCAGAATCTTTGAGAGCAAGAGAAACAGGGAGATTGATGAGACATTATGTCTTCTAGAAATTTCAGAAACTAGACTTATGAAATCTAGCAAAAAAATACGAGTTGAACAAGAGCAACAACAATAAACTTGCTAGCATGGTTGGAGAAAAAGCTCAAGAGGCCTCAACTATGCAAAGAACTCTAGGCAATTAGTGAATGCTGGGAGCAGAAAAATAGTCCTACCCAGAGAAGAGCACAGCAATTGGTTATCCATTACCAAATGGTCAGGCCTGACAACACAGACACAGAAATAAGATTATATGATTATATGGATTAAGAAGATTTTAGTGTGTGTGTGTGTGTTTATGTGTGTGTCTGTGTGTGTATATGTAAAACAATTAAACAAATGAGCTGTCATGAATTTCAAAGAGTCCAGGGGTCTGGGCAATTTCTGCATTGTTTGAGGGAGGAAAGCGAAAGTGCTACTCTAATCTCAAAAGGGAAAATCTGCTTTAAAAGCTGTCTAGTTACATTTGTGCTTTGGAACTATTTCATATTAATTTCCTTTTTCTAACTTTTTTCAAACCGAATTACTATTATCTTGATAAAGATATGACAGAAATTTCTATTTTATGCCAATAGAGACAACTTGAATTGACTTTACTCATCCTCCCTAAGCTACCATAAACAATATAAACATTTAAACATACTCATGCACTGGTTAAAAGATGCCAGACATAGTAAGTGGATTTCTGCTTCTTTTAAAAAGAAGATGCTGAATCAAGGGACCTTAAGAGAGTATGAGTGTTTACTCAAGTAGGGCAGATAAACAACAAAGGGAGTTCTCACATACAGAACAGAAATCCTGTTAGGAGGGTCTGAGCTTGCCATACGAAGTTTCCATTGAATGGTTTCTAGTGATCTCTAGTAATTCTGACCTTGTGTAATATGCAAATCTAAAGTCTTATCAATTGTTTCACTAAGATGTGTGCTGGAGAAGACATCATCACCATAGAGAATAAGTTCTTAGAGTACAAAAGAATTCAAGGCAATCAAGAGTAACTAGTAGATAAAAAACAAATAGGAGACATTTTAGAAAATAATTGCATAAAGGGTTTATGTCCTGAATTCACATATATTCAAAAAACATTCATGGGACAGCCATTCTTTCCAAATTAAATACAGATAAACCTAGACATGTAATCAATCTCAGCATTGTAACCTCAGTCATATCAAGGTTCATTTTATTTTCTTTTTTTATTTATATGTATGAGTATTTTGTCTTCATGTTTCTATATGCAACATGTGAATGACTGATGCCCTCAAAGACCAAAGAAATGACTTTGGACTCCACAGTCCTAGAGTTAGAGAAGACTCTAAGCTGCCATGGGGTTGGTAGAAAATGAAATCATATGGATGCCAGGGACCAAATTCAAGTAAAATAAACATTGGCATTATTAATAAAAATGATCATTAATGAATTTTCATATTCAAAACAAAAACACATTTTTGCACTTTTTGACATTATGCTTCCTGGAGAGAAGCACAAAGCATGATTCCAGAAGGGAGAAACTACCTAGGCATGATCTGGAGGACTAGGAAGGGAGGAGGCTGATCTGAGCTGTTGCGAACCAAGCAGAAGTCTTAGCAGAGGATGTACCTAGAAATCTGGGTGGTCTCTCAAGAGTCGTTCTGGAGACTTGGCATACAAGCTTAGAGGAAGAACTCCAAAGTTCAACAATGAAAAGACCCCAACAGAACGGGGACAATAGAATTCAAGCTCTAGGCAGAGCTAGTCATAGTTCTTATCTCTCAACCACAGTGAGAAATGTTCTTGACCTCCATGTAAGCTGTGGCCTAGAAGGCCCAACACACACTTCAGGCCATAAGAAATAAATATTTAAAATATTTAAAAATTAATTGTTACTCAAATTCCAAGAAAATTTCAATAATAAAATATTTTGAAATAAAAAATGCTTGGAATTCAGTAGAAAACATATAGATAAGATTACCACACTAATTAATATTTCTTCTAAAAATAGTATCAAATTTTTTAATATATTTAATAAAAATAACAGAGACATCACCATAAAGGTGGAGGTTTTAATCACAGATGTTTTATTGCCCCATAAAATATTCTAAACAATACTCAAATACTAACTGGAGAAATGTGTTTCAAACAAATACCTACTGGGAGTTTTTTCTCACAGTTTTTCTGTAAATAGAACACATTCTGTAAAGTAATCTTTTCTGCATACTAATCAGAAAGTTGTCTGTGGCATTCTGACAAGATTTCATCTAGAGGGTAATGTGTGAAGCTCTCCAGAAAGAGTCCCCAGATACTCAGATGATACAGTAAATCAAATCTCCCTTCAAACTAAATGTGCTAGCAAATGTTGGCCCTTCAATAAGCAGCATGTCCTGAAACCTGAAGGAATACTTTTTGAAAGAGAAAAGTTTGTATATGTAGACTGTTGCCATGACAAAAAAATCTTAATATGAACATATTAGGCCAAATTCAAACAATGGCTTAAACTGAGACCTAAAGATTGACACCAATTGCACCTAGATGGCCAATAGTACACTCTTGGTTTTTGCAATTTGCACTTCCTTATGATCTTCTTAATCTTCTGCATCAGGGCAATGTCATGAAACACTTAATCTGCCTAAAATCTAGCATATGACGTTTTCATGTGCTTGTCAGGACATTCTCCAGAGGAGGACAGTTAACTGTGAATGGTCAACCTAAGCAGAAAAACGAACAAACAAACCATATCCACCTGTTTTGAGCTGGGAGACTTCAGCTCCAGGTTCTTTTCGAGTAATATCTATGAAGACTCTGTGCCCTTGTCCCCAGAGAGTGATGAGTGACCAGACCAAGCAAGAGAATTGTTTTATAATGATTCTTTACTAGCAACTTCAATATCCAATGCATCAATGGGGTTTAAAATCTTAATAGGCATGGGGGATTGACAATGGGCAACACACAGGCAATTCAACATCACAATTATTAATCCTACTAAACCTAATACATAAA
>LOJH01066782.1:0-10301 GCA_001685095.1 Ellobius talpinus | reverse complement strand
CTTTATTAACCAATGAAAGTAACACATAAGACAGATGACCTTCCTCCATCAGATAAAAGGAGAGGGTTGCGCTGCCAGGTGGGAAGGACAATGGCACTTTGTACCTGCTGCTAATACGGACATTCCACCCTCTCACAGAGAGAACAGCTGTACAGAGAGGCCCTTGCCATTCAAGGTCCTCCTAGCTACGGTGGCTGGGGTGGGCCCTTCTGCAGTGTCCAGTCTCTCTATATCCCCTGGCCTGTGAGTTTCATCCAGCATAAATGGTTGTTCCTTACTAACTAACATTTTGAATATGTTTTCCATGGTTCAAATCACACAGCTTGGCCACATCTCTGTCTTCACATCTTCCATCATCTGTGAATTGTGCACTTCTGGTGGCCCCGCCGTGACTTTGACTACACACTTCTTAGCCACACTTCCTTAGAGACCCGTTGTGAATCCATGATAGAGGTGGAAGGTGAGAACGAGGATCCAATGGCCAATAGAAATTACCTATTGGAGGGCATGCTGGTGTCTTCGACCTCAGGCTAGAAGTGTGTGCTCGCTTGATAGAGTTGTTCACAACCAGCAGCTGCTAATTGAACACCCATTTGGTGTCAGGCCTTAGGAGAGCTGCTGGAACAAGGTAAACAGAGCCCCTTTCTTTCCAGGCTCACATCCTGGAAAGGGGGGTGGCAGTGAAGACAAACCGGGGAATGGAAAGAAGGAATTAGAGTAATGGAATTAGTGATGGATAATAAAGGCTAGAGGGGGGTTACAGTGCAGGCGTGTGTGTGCGTGCGTGTGTGTGCGCGTGTGCATGTGTGTGTGTACATGTGTGCGTGTGTACATGCACACATATAGTGTGTTTTCAATGAATATCATATATGTAGATAGATGTAGAAACAAACCCTAGGGTCTTTGGCCTTCCTGTCTACAATATTGAGAGATTCTATAATATCAACAGCAAAAACAGAGTGATCCCTAAGTTCTGCTCTGGCATGAAGGAGAAGGGAGGCTCTCCTCAGAGTCACCCTGATTCTGAGCGGTCATCATCACTAGGGACACTCAAAGGGGACCTTGGGAGGTTCCAAAGATGAAAGAGGCTCTGGAGATGGGACCGGGGTGTGATACTACCCAACTTCTGTGGCCACTCTCTGCTGTTGCTGATTGGTTCTCAGAGCTGGCCTGTCCTGGCTGTCAAAACCGCATCGAACCATTACAAACACTTCACTGGTACCAACTCTTTGCCCTCAGATCTGATGAGCTGCCTGTCTTCCTCCTCTTCTTTCCATCACTCTGGTCCCTGGTACATGAAACTCATGGCTTCTTCTGTGACAATGTAGACTTGCCCTGAGGGAAGAAGGCAAGGCTCTGAAATAAACAGAAAGTGACAAGTCCTTAAATATCAGAAGTTGCTTTGGAAAGCATTGTAATATTTTTCAGATGTGGGTGGGATTAATAAATCACTTTTGGTGGGAGATATTAGTTTAAAATGTAATTGTAAAATTGATTTTTATGACCTGTCCTACTGCTGCATCTTGGATTCCCTAAGTATACATATTTCTCTGTATCTTCATTTATCATTTGTCAAAACATAAAATTATTGTTTTTCCCCATCATTACAAAAGAGAGAAGATGGATCAGGCTTTCAAAATCCGTGGGCCGCAGCAACATTTTTAATCTGAAAAAAACCTCTCCCAACCTCCCTTGAGCTGCAACTAATTTCCCCCATTGCCATGACTTTGCAATGGATGCAGGGTCTCCTCTTGGAGGGAAAGATCTGACGTACAAAACTCCTGTGAGAAATAGCAATTCATAGAACAACAGAGCTAGTCAGTATCAATGTTAGTCCAGAGTTAGGGCCCCTGCATATCTGTCATTCTTGTCTTTTAGTTCAATTTCTTATTTCTCATCATCTTCTTGGGTTGCAGGCAACTCCTGCATTTCCCGTGGCCCTGCCCTCCCTATTCACTGCAGTGTGAATCAATATGCCAAGGACTCCTTGACCCTGAGGAATGTAGCCAAAGCCTTCCACCATCCTCTCTGTCAATTGGGCCCCATGGATCATGAAGGATGCCCCTCAACATTCCCTGTACAATGCACTCTTAAGTCTCAGCTCCTGCAGTCATGGCAGTGAGTTAAAAAGAAAAGTGAATTGATTTAGGTCACAAACCCATCACACTAACAAGGCTCACAAGGCCAGTGGCAGATCACTCGCTCCCAGATGGAAGAGTGCCTGGAGTGCTCTAGGCAGAACCTGCTTAGTCACTAAGAAAATTGAAAGGAGCCTGCTTAAGGATCTGCAATGAAAATGCCATGCTAGTGGCATCTGAAACAAGTGTGGGTTCTCCTGAATGTCTCTCATCAATCATCTATCTACCACCTACTGTCTATCTGTCTGTCTATCATTTATCTGTCTGTCATTATCTATCTATCTATCTATCTATCTATCTATCTATCNTCATCTATCTATCATCTATCTATCATCTATCATCTATCTATCATCTATCTATTATCTATCTATCATCTCTCTATCATCTATCTATCAATCATCTATCGATCTATCTATCATCCATATATCTACCTATCATCTATTTATCTTCCATCTACCTATCTGTCATCTTTCTATCAATAATCTATCTTACCTATTTTCTATAAATCTATTATTTATCTACTATCTATCTTTATCATCTGTCATTTCTATTATCTCCTCTCCTCCACACTCTGCTTTATCTAGCTAGTCTCTCTGTTTCATATGCAAGTCCGGAGCGGCAGTGAGGCTTTTGCATAGGTCCAGGGAAGGTGGGAGCTGCTGTATCTAGTTTGCATTAACCTTAGTTCCTTTTGACTACCTTCTCTGTAGATAAGAACTTTTTTCTCTATTAAACTTCCTTTTAAAAAGGAATGACAATCTGACCCCTTCCTAGGATTAACAAATGAGCAGGCGGGCCCTTATGGGCAACTTCCATTCAACTACCTAAAAAGTCACCTGATGTGGGATTCTCCTCTATATGCTGTGAATATGTTTTATTCCTATTGGTTAATAAAGAAGCAGCTTTGGGCCTAGGGAAGCACAGAATAGAATAAGGTGGGAATTCTAACCAGAAATCGAGGAGAAAAGAAGGTGGAGTCAGGGAGATGCCGTGTAGCTGCCAAAGGAAACAGATACCCAAGAACCTTACCAAGAAACCACAAGCCTCATGGTAAAATACGCAGAATAATAGTACTGGGTTAATTTAAGATGTAAGAGTTAGTTAATAAAAAGCCTAAGCTAATAGGTTGAGCAATGTTGTAATTGATATGGTTTCTGTGTGATTATTTTGGGTCTGGGTAGCTGGGAAATGAACAAGCTGTCTCTGCCTACAGTCTCCCTGAGTCTGGACTGGGGCCCTAGTGTCTGCATTCAAAACAACAAAGAAATGATTCTTTTGATGAGTCTAATGTCCAGCCTTCATTGGGTTGGAGGATGTAAAAAGATGTCCCCTCTCCCTTCTCTGGCAAGAGGATTTTGCTTACTTATTTTTTTTTTTTTACTTCTGATCACCTCTCAGGAAGTTCCCAGCACAAAGGCACAATCACCTTAAGTTGTCACTTAGTACTGGCTTGTCCATGTGAGCCAGCTGGCATCTCTGCCTTAATAGACATGCCACCCAACTTGCCTTGCAGGATCACACTGTATGATTTATGGAAGTGTGATATCTTATGGTGATGGTCAAATAGCGTCATTTGGTTATGAATATGACCACTGCTGGAGCCTGGAAAACAATGAGGAAATTCATTAGCAACACAAGTATCTAAAACATCACCCTGCCAGCTCTGAACACGGTGACCATCAGCTAGCATTACAGAAACTGTCAAGACTGTGTCTGTGACTTTTACCCTCCTGCCCATGGGTAGAGTTCAGGTAGTCAGAGCTCTGCAGATTCAGAGTGTCTGGAACTTTCCACCATGCTTTACAAACAGGACCCTGTCTTGAGGCGGGTGAACGAGTACCCGAGGGTACACTGTGGTGGGCCTCCCAGCCTCACCCGTCTAGACTGGTGCCTGTGCTTCTATTTTCAGCTAGGTGGTCACCTGATATCTCTGTTTTGTTTTGTTTTGTTTTTTGATACAGACGGGCAGAAGAAAGTCCAAGAGGAATTTGATATCGATATGGATGCACCAGAGACAGAGCGTGCGGCTGTGGCCATTCAGTCTCAGTTCAGAAAATTCCAGAAGAAAAAGGCCGGATCACAGTCTTAGTGGGGAAGCTGCTTCCTAGGCAATCCGAAGACACCAAGTTCAACCACCATCCATCGAGAGACGAAAAGAACAAGACCCTAGAGAGACGTCATCCGCACAGCATACACCCTGCTGCAAACCTGAAATGCATGTACAGAAACCCATAGTATTTATGCCCCTATAGGAAGGTGTACACAATGAAATTGTGAGTAGCTTAGTCTGGTTCTCTCCATTATAATTCCTCTGCAACTCTTTTCCTTAATGTTGTAATAAAAAGGAGGTAAGATGAGTGAATCAAGTGTCTGCCTTTATTTTCCCCATTAGATGAGGCTGGGAAAGTGTTCCTAAGGTTAAAGGCAACTGCCAGCCTAGTGTCTCTTGTATTCTTCAAGCTTAGAGGTGTAACAAAGTGACTTGTGGAGCTATTCATCCTCAACCTAGCAGTGCCTGTCTTGTTAATAGGGTGCTAACTGCCAACAGGTTGTGGCTGGATTTTCTTAGCATGAAAGTATAGTCTGTACCCTCGACTGTCCCAGATTCAGAGTTTATAACCTACCCAGGAGAGCACAAGGTATGGGAGGACTGCATATCTGTGGCTGGAATGTCACCCACATGTGCTCAGCCAATGCATTTCAGACCTACAAAGGGTTGCCTCATGCCTCCAGGGCCATATTTGCACCTGTGTAGCCCCAAGCAGCAAACACATGCTCTAGGCTCCTCAGTGCTCACGGTGTTTGGTTACTGGTTAACCTTGTTCATCAAAATCTGTAGTTTGGAGAGGATGCCCAACTTTTCTCCAGTTCAAACCTCGCAGGCACATGGCTTCATATGCTTTGGAGAGCTCCTATGGATAACAAAAAAGTCTATTTCATGGGAAGCATGGCTCCATGGTGTCAGGAGTCAAAGACAGGTTGGTAGGGTGTGACTGTGAGCTGGCCTTGCACAGCAAGCACCAGGAGCATCCAACACCTACGTTGCTTATGGTTGCTCGTTTGAGCATTGCTATGAGAGAACCTGAAACAGAAGTGACATTTCACCCAGCACCTGAGAATCCTCTGTGCTCTAGGAAGGCACCATGGATGCCATGGACTTGGCCGTGTGACTCCGGGTGGGTCATAACACTTGCGAGAGGAGGGGACAATGTGTCTGAGTGTGCACACTTGCATGCTGGCCTGTGGATGAGTGATGTGGGATGACTTCAGCTAGTGAACACTAAACAGGACCATTTCTGCAATGCCAACCAATGGCAGCTAAGCAAGATTCAGGATGGGCCAGTCTCCATTGAGAAGAAGACAGTGGGTTAAGAATACACACTATAAAGAGCAGCTGAGATGGAGGTATGAATGTCAGAGGAATTAGATTGCTTCAGATGTCATCCCCAGGGCTCTCTAAGCCTGCTACTACAAAGTAAGCTGGAACCCCAATATATGCACATGTAAATGCTATAGCTGTCTGTACCTATGCTCCCAGCACCGCCACCGCCCCGATCCTCTGAATTTTTGAGGTAAAGGAAGTGTGCCCTATTCTTATGGGGTATGGAGTTCCAACTGACAGCTGGAGGCTACCCTGGTTCTAAGGAAGATATTGCCTCCTGGGTGACTCTGTAAAGTAGTATATGCCAATGGAGTGGCTCTTCTGATGACCCCATGAGTGTGGGAGCTCTCCTTCAGCCTGGTAGGGAAGTAAAGGATCTATGAAATTTGGAGAGGTCTCTCAGAGATTCTTATGTGTGTCTTCCATTGCAGTCATAGGGCAAGCATGCAACTGCAACTGCTTTCTTTGTGCCCTAGGGATGAGTTTAACTTTTCACTTCCTAGGAGGATTCACGTGGATCTACAGCTCCAGCTGTTGGGGTGGCAGTGAGACATTTGCTTCCCACCAAAAGCATGGATTGGATTTGTGGTGTCTGAGGTCTAGGTCTTGCATAGCAAAGGAAGGAGCTTGTGGCTCCAGGCCAAGGAGGACTCCTCCTTCTTGTGAGATGTAGTATTCATCCTGAAAGAAGAAGCCCCCTCAGGGTGTGCCACAAGGTGTCTGGAGCTTGGAGCAATGAGTGCTGATTCAGTTATGTTCCATCCACTGAACTGTTATAATCAAGCCCATGGTGCCATGACTGTAAGGCAGGACAGGGTGCTTGCAGGCAGGCTGGTGGGGGAGGGTAGAGAATCATAGATGTGTGGGATAGAGACAGGTAGATCAGGGAACACTGGCAGCAAAGCAGTAAATGGGAGACCCACATGAACCCTCCCCAGGAATGCAGCCCCACTGCAATGCTGGCGACTCACACGGTGGAGCTAGGCAAGAAGATACTCTGCTTTTGGACTTCAGTAAGTACAATCACCAGAACCTCAGGCAGGACCCCTAGCACCCAAGTGTTGAAAATAGGCCCATGTTTGATTTGTAAGCTGGCCAGGCCTCCATGGAGAACTTAACCTGCCATAAGAAGGTAGTTCCTTGACATCAATATGCTGATAAAAATCTTGCTTTGTGGTTGTTTTAAGGTTCCCATTGCTGTGAAGAGACACCATGACTGTGGCAACTCTTACAAATGAAAATATTTAATTTGGGCTGGCTTGTAAATTCAGAGATTTAGTCCATTATTATCGTAGCAGGGAAACATGGCATCATGCAGACAGACATGATATTGGAGAAGGAGATGAGAGTTCTATATCTAGGTTGGCAAGCAAGCAGGAAAAGGGAGACCTTTGAAACCTCAAAGCCAACCCCCAGTGATACACTTCTTCCAACAAGGCTACACCTCTCCTAATAGTGATACTCCCTATGAGCCTGTGGGGGGCATTTTTATTCAAAACACCACAATGGTGTGGCTGGAAAAAATTTAATAATTTAAAATGAAATAGGTAAAATATACATATTTCTACTGGCAAAATCATGAGATCCTTATCGACACTTTGTCCTGGCTCAACTCAAACCATGGGTCTCTGCTGTTTATGGTCACATCCCTTTAGATCAATAAAGCCTGACCCAAGGTAGGATCAACCAATCAGGTTCGTCTGAGAATTTGAATTGATGATCGTGCGACTTTAGCCACTTAATACATGGTGTTGATTTGAGGCTCAAAGAAGAGTATAATAAGTTAAAGCTGAAAAAAGCATTCAAGTTTTTCAAAAAAAATATTATTGCTAACAAAATTATTGTTATTATTTGCGAGAATCTGTAAAAGTCCATTTGGAAGGAGATACAGGAGCATACAGGGGCAGAGTGGAGACTCAGGATACACAAGCCCATGAGAGATAGAGAGACAGCCCAGGCTGAGTTACTCATTTGATTGCTATGAACAGGAACCCACTCACAGTAGCTAAAAAAGAGAGAAACCCGCAAAAATAGAACATTCAAGACATCCAAGAAAAAAAAGAAACCATAGGCAGGCAGAATTTTTTTGAGGTTTATAAGTACCCCGGGGTGCAGTGAGAAAGAAGTGTCATCTCCGACATCATCTTTGCAACATCTTACGACTTTCAGTAAAGTTTTACAGTTTCCTTTAAACATGTCTTGAGCATTTCTTTTTTTTCTATTTGTAGACATGGCCCAGTCTTTCTTGTCCTTCTACTTGGGACCTTTATGCAAAGTATTCTGCAGCTGCCTTTGCTGCTGTCTATGAAAATAATTGATTTCTGAATCCGAGTGAGCCGTGCGATGTGGTGGCTTTTAGAAACTTCCTGTGGCTTCGCAGGGAGACAGTCCTACCAGCTGCAAACAATATCATTGTCTCTTCTTTCCCATGACTTTTTAACACCTTTGCTTTGCCTCTCTTCTCTTCATTGTAATCCACCCTCATGCCTTGCAGAAGGCTTGATGTCATTTCAGGGTCATGGTGATGGTGTCAAGTTGTCTTCCAAGAAAGCCCTAAGCAGGGGTCATACCTTTAGGGCTAAGTGATTTTGACTTCAAATAATCATCTTTTTAAAGTCTTACTCTTAAGTATTATTGAATGTATATGTTTTATTGAAGAGTAACCTAGATGAATTAGCATAATCATCACAAGAGACTGGACAGGGAGGGAAGCTTAGTGTTAGATTTTCCGGGGGTTTCTGTTTGAGGGGAGGATTCATTCTAGTGTTGGGTCTAGGAGATTACAACCTGCATCCCAAATGACCAGGGTGCTATGCCTGGACTCTGTTCTATGATGTTCAGTGTCTTAGTCAGCTAGAGATGCTGTAACAAAATGTCATGGATTTTTCTGACTTAAACTCTTGGCATTTGCCTTCACATTTTCTGGAGGCTGAAGTCCCAGGTCAAGAGGCTGACAGACTTGGTTCCTAGCTATTAGCTGCTTTATTGCTATTTATTTCACAGAAGAGAAAGAAGGAAAGATAAAAGGAGGAAAATGGAGAGAGAGAGAGACAGAGAGAGAGAGACAGAGAGAGAGAGAGAGACAGAGCAGGGAGAAACACACACACAAAGAGAAACAGAGAGAGGAGAGAGAGAGACAGACAGACAGACAGAAGACAGACAGACTGTGAAAAAAGTGTCCATTCTTTTTTATTTTTGTAACCAAAGCTTGAACTCCCCATCCTTTCATCTCAACTTCTCGAGGACAGAGTGGGTGTGCCACTGTGCCTGACCCCTTTGCTATTCTTGTAGGATACAAATCTCATCACAGGAGTCCTAGCTTCATAACATTGTCTAAGCTTAGTCATGGGCCAAATTCCCCACCTCCCAATGTCCTAATATTTAGGGTCAGGACTTCACCATATTAGTTTAGGACTGTGAACACTCGGTTGGTCTGTGCCATCTGGCTCACTTTAGGGCTTCTTGTTACATAATGGGATCAGGCCAGAGAACGATTGTTCTTTGTTTACCGCTCAGTTGATTCTCCACAGGCTTTGGCCTTATGCTCACCGGCTGCCTCTGTCCACTTTCGGTTGTTGCCTCTGCTCTGGTTTCCTTACAGCTGTGACAAGCTCCTCTGCTTCCTGTGGCATTGCCCTTTTGAGGTTCTTTGTTCTTTTGTTAAAAGGAACGTAATTGAATAAGAATTGGGAGAAAGCAGCCTGCTCTGGTATGTGTAACCTTTCCAGGAGTCAGAGCTCTGCAGAGCTGGATAGTGATGGGCAGGACACACACACACACACACACACACACACACACACACACACACACAGGTACCACCAGAGGCAGGGACCTGTGGTGTTCTTTGGGTAACATGGAGGACTGTTAAAAGCAAAACTATTTACTCTTTTCACTCTGAACTGTAAAGCCCATTTGAATATGAGGCTCTTGCAGCCTCAGAGCTGACATGCTCATTATTTGAACGCTGCAGATCCTCTGCCCAAGGGTTTAAAGGGCGAGGAGGCAGTCTTCCGTGGGTGCTTCCAAGGCTTTCATTTGGGACCTGCTTGCTGTCTTAGCTCCATGATCACCTCCCCAGACTGCCTGCGATCTGACAACCCACAGCAGTTACTGTAGATAAGTTCTTGTTCAAGGCCAGGCTCCACTTTTGCCTCAGCCTAATGAACTCTTGCCACGAAGCACCTAGACACCTGGGAACACACCGATTCTGTAGACAAAGGAGGAACCTACATTCCCAACTGTGTTCTCATGTGAGCCTTAGCCACACCACAAGTGTCATCCTGGTGCCTTGCTCCCTGGTGTAGCCCGGGCCACTGTCTGTAGGTGCGCTACCCATCACTGTGTTTGGAACCAACAGAGGACTGGTCTGAAGTGGAGCCGGTGTCTGCCTTAAGTTATTAACTGGTCCAGAGGCCTTCGTTGTTGGAAGGAGAGGGCTGCTTGTTGGTTTCCGGCCGCCCCGCTAGCTTAGACCCAAAATAACCACACAAAAACTGTATTAATTAATTCACTGCTTGGCCCATTAGCTCTAACTTCTTATTGGCTAACTCTTACATCTTAATTTAACTCATTTCTATTAATCTGTTTATCACCACATGGCAGTGGCTTACCGGCAAAGTTTTGGCATGTCTGACTCTGGCAGCGGCTCCATCGCTTCTTTCTGAATCCGCCCTTCTTCCTCCCAGCATTCAGCCTAGCTTCCCCTGCCTACCTAAGTTCTGCCCTGCTATAGGTCCAAAGCAGTCTCTTTATTCATTAATGGTAATCACAGCACACAGAGG
>LOJH01066781.1:0-10301 GCA_001685095.1 Ellobius talpinus | reverse complement strand
TGGGAGCATGGGGACCTTGGGGGAGGGCTGAAGGGGGAGGGGAGAGGCAGGGAGTAGAGCAGAGAAAAATGTAAAGCTCAATAAATATCAACCACAAAACAAAAATAAAAACAAAAAAAATAGAACAAATTCAAATGAAGATTAGATTGTGTGCACAAAAAGAAGAGAGAGATAGCATAATTCTCAAGAAATTTTGAGACCTTAGAACTGAAAGAGGTCAATGGACCCAGCACAGGTGGGGGGTTTAGAGAGCATACACTGTAGGTAGACTTGTAGACCTGACAGAAGTTGAAGTGATTTATAGATAGCTTTATTTTTCAGAGGATATTACCTAAAGAGACAATAACTATACAGGTATTTGTATGTAAGCACATTCATGAGTATGCACATATACAGGCATGCATAAACATGTGTGCAGAGGCCAAAAGCCAACATCCATTTACTTCTCAGTGCCTCTTGTGGTAACCTTAATGTAACTGGCCCCCATAAGCTCATAGGGAAGGGCACTATTAGGAGGTATGTCTTTGTTGAAGGAGGTACGGCCTTTCTGGAGGAAGAGTATCACTGTGGAAGTAGGCTTTGAAGTCTCATCTATGCTCAAGCCACACCCAGTGACTGAGTTCACTTCCTGCAGCCAGTCAAACAAGAAGTAGGACTCTCAGATACAGCACCGTGTCTGCCTGCATGCCACCATGTCTTGCCATGATGATAATGGACTAAACCTCTGAAAATGTAAGCTGCCCCAATTAAGTGTTTTTCCTTTATAAGAGTTGACATGTTCATGGTCTCTTCACAACAATAGAAACCCTAAGGCAGCTTTTTATCTTATTTTTTAAATTAAAATTTAGTTTTATTTTTATTTATATGTATGTGTCCTAAGTGCATGCCACATATGTGTGGATACCTACAGAGGCCAAGAGAGGGCTTCAGATTCCCTGGAGCTGGAGTTACAGTAAGCTGCTCAAAGTGGGTGCTAGGAACAAACTCCTCTGGAAGAACAAGAAGCACTCTTAATCACTGAGTCATCTCTCCACCTTAATTTTTTTAAAGATCTAATTATTATATATACAGTGTTCTTCCTGTATGTATGCCTTCACACCAGAAGAGGGCAACAGATCTCATTATAGATGGTTGTGAGCCACCATGTGGTTGCTGGGAATTGAACTAAAGACATCTGAAAGAGGTCAGTGTTCTTAACCTCTGAGCCATCTCTCTATCCCCTTCGTCTTAATTTTTAGACAGAATCTCTTGCTTAACCTAGAGCTCACCAAATGGACTAGACTGGCTAGCAAGTTTCAGAGCTACTGCTATCTCTACCTCTCCTCTGCTAGGATGGCAGACACGTTCCACCACACACAGCTTATGTGGGTGCTTGAACTCAGGTCCTAATACTTGCACACTTGTGCACCAAACATTTTTTTCATCTGAGCCATCACTCCAGTCCCTGGTGGTGAAAATCTTAAAAACCTGGCTTAAAACTATAAAGTGCAAAGAGATACTAAGATAGAGGACATAAATGTAATTATCACTTCAACTAATGGGTGACGGGGTAGAGAATGTTTAACATTTATCAAATTCCTAATTTTTGGATCACATGATTTTCATTTTTTTAAGCTAGCTTGTGGCAGGGGCTTAGTTTTTATGCTTGAGATAGGACTACTATGGTAGTCCTAGCTGGCCAGGTACTTGAAATGTAGCTCAAACTATCTTTGAACTTGTGGCAATTCTCCTGCCTTATCCCTCCCAGGTGCTAGGATTACAGGTGTAAACTATCCTATCTGGTTATAAAATTAAAATGTTTAAAGCAGAAAAAAGTATGAAGATGTAGCTCAGTTGGTAGACTGTTTGCTCAGCATACACAAATTCCTGGGTTCAGATCCCTAGAGCAGAAGTACCCACTTGTAACCCTAGAACCTATAGTGAGAAGGCAGGAGACCCTGGCACCAGAGCCTCGTATTAAAAAATATAACAAGAGCACAGTTTTTGGCTTAGGCATTCAAGCCTCAGTTTTCAGCTACCTGGTGCCGAGCCGGGAGCTCTTCTTTTGGGAATGAGCTGCACAACTGAGAAAGCATTTGCTGATGCTTAAGCCCTTCTGAAAGACTGAGAGACCATGACAGTGCAGCAGAATCTCTGAGCGGGTCACATCTCTCAACGAGTACAATGGCTGAAGGAGCTAAGAAGTCTAAGAGCTTAAGAAAAAGTAAGACAACTGGGTTTGGTTTGGGCCCACACACATCTTTAACACGAGCATGCAGGAAGAGAGTGCGAAGATTTCTGGGATTCTGAGACCAGCCTGGTCTATAAGGCTAAGTTCAAGGATACCCAGAATTACATAGCGAAAACTAGTCTAAAAACAAACAAAAACAAAAGCACAATACAAAACAGCAACAAAGCTACAAGAAATTGGCCATGGCTCATATTAGCTATGGGAATCCCACAAGAAAACAAAAATTGCATATTCCTCTAAAGGAGGGAGATCAGAATGTTGACTTCTTTTTATTTATTTATTTTGGCTTTTTGAGACAAGGTTTCTCTGTGTATCCCTGGCTGTCCTGTACTGTATGTAGATCAGATTGCCCTCGAACTCAGAGATCTGCCTGCTTCTGCCTCCCAAGTATTGGGACTAAAGGTGAGCACCACCATTGCCCAGCTGTTTTGAGACTCATAATGAACATTTTTGAGAACTATCCAGAGGGCTAGTGGGTAGCCAAAGAGATAATGTGGGTATAATTATGAAGATAAAATAGAAGCCTGACCAATTACAAACACATTGATTGACAAGATGACTGATAAGGCAGCAGCTAACAAAACTAAAGAACAGCATGCTTGTAAGGAACAGAAACAATATTCTAACTTGAAAAAGAAAACAAAAGCTTGAGAAAAATCTCTAAAATACTTAAATCATTTTTAAACTTTAAGATGGATGATAGTTCTGCCGGGCAGTGGTAGTGCATGCCTTTAATCCCAGCACTCAGGAAGCAAAGGCTGGTGGATAAAAATAAAAGAGAGACAGACAGCAATAGAAAAATGTATAGTTGGTGATAAAAAAAAAAACTTTATTCCAAACACAGTTGAAAAGTATAAACTGAGCAGCTGTTAACTGGTCAAGAAATCAAAAATTTACAGTGACAGCTCAACTTACCAAGAGTGTTTAGCAGTGCTGCTAGATACCAGTGGTAATACAGTGGCTATACACAGATAAACATTTCCACTTAAGAATTAAGAATTCACAAAATCATCCCAGGGCTTTGTAAATGGAAGATCTTCATTCTAAATGTTAAAGACAACTCGGGTTTAAAGGATATGGGTGCTTTATTACTATATACACTATAAGCAGGAAGGCTTAAGGCCAGCCTGGGCTACATGAGACCTTATCTACTAAAACAAGCAACAAAAACAAAACCTCTTAAATCAGTAAGGAACAGAGAAACAGCAGCAAAAAAAGGGAGAGGGGACAAACTAAGCCCAAATTCATAATGGAAGAGGAGAAAGTAAATAATAATAAAAAAAATATTGTAGAGATAAATAACAAAAGAAAAAAAAACAAAAACAAAGATCGATTCTTTTGGGGAAGAAAAGCCTCAAAATACTAAAAAATGGGGATGTAATTATCAACTTTACAGAAATAAAATTTTTAAAGATTACCATGAGCAATTCATTATATGCCAAACTGGATAACAAGGATGAACAGAAAATGGGGGGAAAATCCTTAAAATTCATAGGAAGGAAGAATATGAAATCTGAGTAGACCTAAAACAGGCAAGTTGATTAAGCCAGTAAGTCAGTAATCAGAAACATCTCAGGAAAAAAATAAGGTTAGGACAGATAACTTTACTTATGAATTCTATTAACATTTCAAAATAACCAACAACCATTCTTAAACCACTCCCAAAAATAATGAAAGGGGGAACATTTCCAAACTCCTCTTTTTAATCCAGAACTACCTGAATATATAATTCTGGCAAACACCTTACAGGCAACTTATAGTAATCTTTACAAAGACAAATCCACGCTATGCTTGGTGGCACAGGCCTTTACCACCAACATTGGGAGGCAGAGTAAGGAGGCTCTCAGTGAGTTAGAGACCAGCATGGTCTGTCTATCAAACTCAAGGATAGCCAAGACTACAGAGAGACCCTGTCTCAAAAAAACAAAATAACAAAAGCAGATCCAAAAGTCCTTAGCAGAGAAGTAACTAGATGAATAAAGAATATAATATACAGAAAGTATATTCTAGCACAAAGAACAGGATCCTGTTATTTAAAGGAACATGGACGAACTAGAGGAAATCGTGCTAAAATAATCTTGAATGTTCCTGTGCTTTCTTTCATATATGGAAACAAAAATAAAGATGACCTGAAGGTAAGAAGAAGAAAAAAATCACAAGACTGGTCCTTTACTTAGACCATGTACAATACAATAATAAATCTCAAAAAAAAAAGAATTAAGATCTAAATAGAAGCCACCTAAAACTCTTGGAAAGAGAGAAAACTTCATGCCACTGGATTTGTCATTCATTTTTTGGATGACATCAAAAACACAGATAAGAAAAAACATTAGACTGATCATAATTTACAGTATTTATGCAAAGAATTATTACCAAGAAAATAAAGACAATGCCAAGGATATAGAAATAAATGTAGGTAGGTTCCACAATACTCCAACATATTTTTTAAATGAACACCTTGCTTAAATAAAACACACAAACTACCAAAAACCAAATCATATGATTCTCCAACATTATCAGTCATTAGGCAAACGTACCTAGAGATCTCAACTTGATGGTATATTATCTGTAATCTCACCAAGAGCTTCAGGCCAGTCTGAGCTACATTTTACTTCCTGTCTCAAGGTGGTGGCACGCTCTTTAAATCCAGCACTGTGAAGCAGAGGCAGGTGGATCTGAGTTCAAGGCCAGCCTGGTCTACAAAGCTAGTTCCAAGACAGTCAGAGCTACACAGAGAAACCCTGTCTCAAAAAATTTTTAAAAGCTCAATGTATGAAGAAATCTCAATATTTTAAAAGTTGTATTATACTTGTATGTGTGCACACTGTATACATTTCTAGCAGAGATGGTCTATGTAGCAAGTTCCAGACTTGCCAGAACTACATAGTGAGACTTTGCCTCTAAAAAGAATTAGGATGGTAAATCACAGAGTGAGGGGTACATGCAGCCCAGTGACAGAATGTTTAACTAGCATTCCATAAGACCCCGAGTTCTCTCCAGCAGGAGGGCTATTACATGGGTTTTCCTAAGAATTGAAAAATGCTAAAGAGGAGAGGACACACATGTTTATAATCCCAGAATTTGGTTAATTTGGGAAGCAAGGTAGGTGAGTCAGGCCTTGAAGACCAGTCTTAGTTACACAGCAAGTTTGAGGCCAGCAAAGTTAGACTGGGACCCAGTCAAAAATAAAAAAATTAAAATAAAAATTTAAACTTTGATAAAAAAGATAATATCTTCTTCCTTGTGCCCACTGAGGTGATATTTTTTTTAAAATTTTATGTGTAAGTGCACAATGCACATGACTGGTGTCCCCAGGTCAGAAGAGGGTATAGGATGATCCACTGGTGTAGGAGTTACAGATGTTTGTTAAGCCTTCACATGGGAGCTGGGAAATCAAAACCATAATGCTCTTGATCACTGAACCATCTTCTGTCTAGTCTGTCATAATTTTTTTAAAGAAAAGTAACAAGTAACAAGGATACCCTAAAACTAGGGGTTCTGTACATGCCAATTAACTGTAAAATATTATAGCATGGTGGAAGTTTGACAGTTGTTCTAAATAGATAACATATGCCCTATTGATCTTATTCATTTCACACACACTCACACACACACACCCAACAGTACTCAAAGCAAAGAATCAAATGGATAGTACTAGAACAATCATAAGAGCATTTTTTATAAATATCAAAAAGTATAAACAATGTTAATGACTAAATTTATAAATAAGCAAAAAGTTGTACTATAAGCTCAGAGTTGTACTCATCCTTGAAAATGAATTAAATTCTGATACACACAACTCTGAAAATATTGTACTAAGTAAAATAACTCAAACACAAAAAGACACAAAATAGTAAAGTACCTGCCTAACAGGCCTGAGGCCCTGAGTCTGATCTTCACCACAGTGAAGACAAAAACAAACAGTAAATTTTATTTTAACGTATTTTATAGGAATACATGGTTTTGTTTGTATCTTCTTGAGAAGGGGTCTTAACTCTGCAGCACAGGTTAACTTAGAATTCACTATGTAGTCCAAGTTGGCTTCAAACACTGGTGGATCCTCTTACCCCAGCCTTCAAAGTACCAGGAATACAGGTATGAACTACAACGTAAGATCAACACAAGGATAGCTCAGTAGTTGATGTAAGTTCCATTACCAGCATCCATGTCAGACTGATCTGTCTATAACAGCTTCAGGCAGATTTCTGAAAGCATGGTGTACATACATACAAATACACACAAACAAAATAATTAAAAATAATAAAATAGAAGCTCCAGATGATTTAGTGACTTAAGATGTAAGGCCAGATGGTGGTGGTGCATGCCTCCCAAGTGCTAGGATTAAAGGCATGTGCTGCCACCACCACCACCTGGCTGTCACAGGAATTTTTAAAGAAAAAAGTGGAAGACAACTAACCATATGGGGGAGGAAAAAAGACAGAATGACCAATGTGGTAGTTTGAATTTATTTGGCCCCCCACAACCTTTTAGGGAGTGGCACTATTAGGAGATGTAGCTTTGGTAGAGTGGGTGTGGCCTTGTTAGAGGAAATGCATTGGTGTGGGGACAGGCCTTGAGGTTTCCTATACTCAGTGTCTCTGTAAACTTTCTGTTGCCTGCAAGATGTAGGAGTCTCAGCTATTACTCCAGCACTAAATCTGCCTGAATGCCACCATGCTCTTCACCGTAATAGACTGAATCTCTGAAACTGTAAGCAAGCACCCAAATTAAATATTTATAAGAGTTGCCATGGTTCGGTTGCGGTGTACTCAGGGAGGCAGAGGCGGGTGGATCTCTGTGAGTTCAAGGTCAGTCTGGTCTACAGAGTGAATTCCAGGACAGCCGGAGATACAGAGAAAACCTGTCTCAAAAAAACACAAAAAAAAATTGCCATGGTCATAGTGTCTTAGTGTCTTTTAATAGCAATAGAAACGCTGAGACCATCAATTAAGGGGGGAAAAGATACGCTGATGTTTCTCCAATACTCCCACTCAAAAATCAGTACAGAAAATCTGTGACCAGATTAGAGGGCTTCCCTGAACACCAGCAAGATAGCCTCTGACACCATCTACCAAGAGACAACATCAGATCCAATAGGTTGAGAACTCATGTACCTTCCCTTTCAGATTGCAAGCCATTTATTTGTTTTAACTTGTGTTTCTGATTAACCAGTTCAAAACTGAGTTCTCAAGATCTTCTGGTGATGTCCAAATTTTGCTAAAGTTGTCCATAAAACTCAATTTAGAATTTACATTTAACAGTTTATTTTATAGAAATGATTATTTTAGAGACTACAGAAGAGATCTAAAGAACCAAAAAAAGTCAAAATAGTCCATGCCCCCTTTGCGGTGCCATCCTATAGGGCTCTCTAAAATTTCATCACCCAAAAGCTCTCTGAACCTTTCCCTTTAGGTTTTCATAGAAGCTTGTGAACTCTGATGATAAAGTTAACCTTCAACTCTTTCCCGTCCTCGTCATCAGAGGTAACAGTTTTCAACTGAAAAATCCCAACCCTCTTATATGTACCTCAGTCTTTCTAATTACCGGTCCCTTGCCCCACCCATATTCTGAAACCACCAAAGGACTGCCAGTCATCAGAAAACCTTGATAGCATAGATATCACTCTGGAGATTCATAAACTTCAGGAGCACTAAGCCAGGAAGAGGAACCAACAGTACATTTCAGCTAAAAGTAAACATAAACTAGTGAAAATAGCTACCAAAGGGAGCTAGAGAGATGGCTCAGCAGCTATAAACACTAAACTGCTGTCCCAAAGGATCCAGATTTTATTCCCAGCACCGACATGTGTAACACACCACATCTCTAACTGTCCAGCTCCAGAAAACCAGACACCCTCTTCTGGCCTCAATTGGCAATAGACATACATACACACAACAATCAAGACATATATGCAAGCAAATCACCCATATATATAAAATATTAGAACTTTAGAAAAATGTTAATGAGGGTGGTGGTGGTACATGCCTTTAATCCCAGCACTCAGGAGGCAGAAGCAGGCGGATCTCTCTGAGCTCAAGACCAGTCTGGTCTATAAAGTTCCAGGACAGTCAGAGCTACACAGAGAAACCCTGTTGGGGGGTGGGGGGGAGGTTGCTATCAAGGAAAGAAAAATTTAAGAACCACTTATGTAGCACGAATAATATACACTCAGAGTCAGATATTGGAGTTCAACCTGAAAACCAGAAAAGCAATGCAGCCAAGCCACTAGAAGTCTTACCACAGCTGGGAGACTGATCACAAACTGAGCAGACTAAACCTCTCTCTCCCATTTTATATTCTCTCTAGTGCTAGGATTAAAGGTATGTGACTCCCTATGACTGGGAATAAAGGTGTGAGCCACCACCACCTGGATTTGTTTCTGCATTGATCAACTCACAGATTCATCTGCCTGACTCCCAAATCATGGGATCAAAGCTATGTGCCACTGCTGCCTGACCTCTAGTGGCTTAGTTTTGCCCTTCTGATCTTCAGGCAAGCTTTATTTATTAAAACATAAAAAATCACTATAAACTTGTATTAAATAAATACAAATTTAGACTCTAATGATCACTTATTACACTGAAAAAGATAAAAAGGCTTATATTACCTTTTCTATTTTGAGTAAGATATTTTATTTATGTACAGCATAGTGTGTGGTTCTCTGTAAGAGCAGGAAGTGCTCTTAAACCACTGAGCCATCTCTCCAGGCCCCTTATAATGTCTTTTTGTTTTTAATTTTTTATTTACTTTTGACACAAAGTCACACTATATAGCCTTGGCTAGCAGGAACTCAAGTAGAGCAGGCTGGCCTTGAATTCATAGAACCCCACCTGCCTCTGCCTCTGGAATTACAGGTGTGTGCTACCACACCCAGCTAATTGATACTTTTGATAAGTATCTCAGACTAAATTTTAAACACAATCTCTATGAGATACAACCACCACCCTATCAAAAAATAGTGAAAGACTACCTCAGAAGAACTTTAATCCTAGCACTTGGGAGGCGAAGGCAGAGGCAGACGAATATCTGTAAATTCTAGGACAGCCAAAGCTACATAGAGAAACTTTGTCTCCCAAAAAAAAAATCTATGGCAGAGAACAATTGGGGAAGACACAGAACATCAACTTTTGACTTCCACACATGTATACACACATATGTACCAAATGTACATGTACATACATACAACACATGCAATTCTGGCCACGAAGAAGAGCTTAGTCTTGACCAAAGAAAGAAGTTATTATTTCTAATTTTCAATGGTCTGTTAGGAACTTAGAGACATAATATAGCTTCAGCTGTCAAGGTAAAATAGCCTAGAGTAATCTAAGGGAGAGTTGCAGTTCAGGGACTGCTCAAATCAGATTGGCCTATGCCATGTCTGAGGAATATTATTGACTTATGATGTGGGCGGGCCCAGCCCAATGTGGGCATCTCTGGGGCAAGTGGACCCGGCTTAAAGAGTTTATCTAGAGCCACACGGTGGTGGCACCTGCCTTTAATACTAGCACTCGGGAGGCAGAGGCAGGCGGATCTCTGTGAGTTTGTAGTTAGCCTGTTCTACAAGAGCTAGTTCCAGGACAAGCTCCAAAGAAACCAAAAAAAAAAAACAAACAAAAAAAAACAACAACAAAGAAAAAAAAAGACAAACCAGTTAGTGGTGGCGCATGCTTACAGAGAAACCCTATCTCAGAGAAGAGGGGGAAAAAAGCTCATCTAATTATTCTTTATCAACAAAAACTCGGAAGTCAAATACTACGGTAAGAACCTGAACTGAATGATCAGAAAAGTGGCAGAGAAGCAACTAGTGACCTCCTCTCTTTCGTTCTTCAATCCAAGAAGGACGAGACCCTCTCTTCACGTGTCTTTCTGTCCTCAGTCCCCCAAAACCTCTATGGTTAGTTTTGGTCAGCTAGTAGCTATCTTCGCCCTCTGATTCAAAGCAAATTTTATTGGCAGTCTAGGGAACATCAGAATGGGATCGAAATATCTGACATAATGGATTATTTAAGAAAACTAGATAAGGGGCTGGAGAGATGGCTCAGTGGTTAAGAGCATTGCCTGCTCTTCCAAA
>LOJH01066779.1:0-10301 GCA_001685095.1 Ellobius talpinus | reverse complement strand
CCCCGCTGCAGGGCTCACGGCAGCTCTGACATTTTTTAAAATCATAAAACTACCAGTGAACCCTAAATCAAAAACCTATGTCTATGTGGCTTGTTAACTTTTTTCTGAGAAGGAACTTGCAAGTGTGTGACCAATGTTCCCAGAAGATTGAAGCAAACAGCATGGTGCATGTGACTGACCTGTGGAGTTCCAGCGCCTGAGCTATTCTGCTGAGATGATCTCCCCTGAGTCAGCATGCTGTCTGTGTACAACCCTAGGAATGTGAAAATACCAGTACTTCGAAGATACTCATGATTATGAGCCAGCTCTAGTGTAGGCATGTCTGTGAAGCACTTACTTGTGAAATATTAGTTGAAGATGTGTTACATTTAATAATACGGAACATTTGTTTAATGATGCCAAGATGTGTCACCTTCTTTTACATCGCATTTATTTAATCCTGTGAAGCTGTGCTACTTTGTCTGTCTAAAACACCTGATTGGTCTAGTAAAGAACTCTAAGGCCAATAGCAAGGCAGGGGAACGGATAGGTAGGGCTGGCAGGCAGAGATAATAAAGAGGAGGAGAAATCTGGGAAGACAAGATTGAGGAGCAAGAGACAGGGAGAGGAGGATGCTAGGGGACAGCCACCCAGCCACATTGTCAGCCATGGAGTAAGAAGGAAAGAAAGGTATATAGAATAGAGAAAGATAAAAGCCAGAGGCAAAAGATATACAGGATATAATTTAAGAAAAGCTGACTAGAAGTAAGCCAAGCTAAAGTTGGGCATTTATAAGTAAGAATAAGACTCTATGTATTTATTTGGGAGCTGGGTGGTAGGCTCCCAAAGATTAAAAAACAGCCAACTACATACTTGATTAATGACTGATGAGTAAAGGCCAGATCAAATTAGTAAGTAGTCCTGGGCTGTATACGAAAGTATGCTGAGAAAGCTTTGGAAAGCAAGCCACTAAGCAGCATTTCTTTGTGACCTCTGCTTCAGTTGCTGCCTTCAGGGTCCTTCTTTGAGTTCCTTCTCAGATTTCCCTGGGTAATGGACAGGAGCCTCTAAGCATTATAAACCCTTTCTTTCCAAAGTTGCTTTTTTACCTTGGAGTTTATTAAAGCAATAGAAAACTCAACTGGAACAAGAATTGGATTAAAATTTATGTTAAGCTATGTGACCACCCCTTCCCCCAACACACACCTTAATAGCCATTCCTTGCTCAACTGTGTCTGACTTAACATCCTTCAAAAGATGCTAGTCAACTATCAAATGAAATCTTTTGGGATGTAACAACTTAACAGATGAGTAGGTCACACCATGTACAGCGATAGGAATGTCATCAGGTAGCATAGGAAGTCTAGAGCAAAAGTTTCTCCACTGTATCTACTGGTGCTTCTGCCAATATACTTGAAAAGTATCCTGATATTATGATTTCCTTTGTTATGTTCTCATAAAACTTGATGAAGATGGTTATTTCCTTGGTACATGGAAGATAGAGCAACCTAAATCTGTGTTCCACATTGTTTGGGAATAGAATAAACTAGCTCTTATCATCTTTGATGTGATAAATATACTTTTTGTGTCCATACAGACAACACTAACTTTTGTGGTAAGATCCTGCATTAGGACAGAACTCTGCTCCCGATGAAGCACTGCCTCATTTATTTGAGTATGTCTCAAAGCTCCATTTCAGTCTTTTTTTTTAACTTGTCTATTGATTGCTTCTTGTTTCTACTCACAAAAACTAAGGTTATGTGTTCTCCTTATTCCCTTAGAGCTCAGAAGCACTTTAAATGTGCTTCCCTCTGTATTCTCTGCTAGATAGAATTGTATGACTGCAGGTGAGTCACTCACATCATCTTAACCAGGGAAACAGACAGCTCTCCCTCTGTGACTTCTGAATAAATTTTGAAATGATAGGAAAGGATTCTTAATGGGAAAGCTTAGCTCGTTTTTGCACAGTCTGCAACAATACTGTGAATAGGGCATTGTGCCATTTGCCTAGCTAAGAATGTGTGAACTTTTGTGAAAAAGAGAAGCAAGAATCATGGGATTATGGGAAAATAGATGTGCACAGAATGATACAGTATCTTATCTTGTTTCATTACTGTGTGTAGATAGATGCGTATTACCCAGAATCTCTATATTTTTCTGAGTCTGTGAGTGTACAATTTAAGCATGGATGGATACAACTACATAGTATCAATAGTATCCTCAATATTACTTTAAAATACATGGAACTAAAGAATGTTCAAAGTAAGCTAAAATGAAAAATAAATTGAACTGTAATGTTTTGTAATATATCAAAAAGCACATAGTGGCTACTCAGATTCATTTGAAGAAGCTAATTTGCCACCAATGACCTTGGCACAGGGATTGGTGGGGAGGCAAGGGAAATATTCCTGCTTGTCTTTTTGATTGGTCCACTTAAGGAAGGTGGACAGGTCTTGATAAACTAGAACTCAGTTGTATTAGACAGTTATCTGAGAATAATATGTCTGACTTCAGTAACTGCAGACTGACAAACATTGTAATAAGGCTCAGAGTCATATTTTTCATTTAATCAGCTATTGCAGAACAATTTGTATAATGTTCACATCTCTTACAAGATTCATAGATCCAAACTACCTAAAGCCAGCATTCTTAAAATAAATCTTATACAGAAAATGCTTCCACATGACTAGTGACATGTTAGGTTTGCCTTTCACATCACTGTCTTTATTTAAGAAAATAGAGACACCTGTGGCAAAGTGGTCATTGAATTGATGTGTATTTAGGAGCCTGGGTTTGTGCACTGTGCAGCTCTGCCACCTTCTGGCTCCATGACTATATATGTCACTCAAAATTTATCTTTTAATTTTATATATACACATGTACACACAATTATTATTTGATAAATACTATCTATTTTATATATTATATATTTTGTATATTGGTACAAGAAAATGGTATAATGTGTTTGATAATATTTTATAAATGACTAAATAGCATTTATCCTAGTCCTTTTCACAGCAGGTAGCCTAAAATACCACAAATCAATTAAAATACATACAAGATAATATTTATTGGAAACTTTCTTTTCTCAACTTCTTTTATTTTGCTTTTTAAATTTGACTTATTTATTTAATGTATGTGTGTATGTGTTTGTGTGTACACACATCTCAAGATGTATGTAGAGGTCAGAGGACAACTTGCAAGAATCTGTTGTCTCCCTTCAGTATATGGGTCTTGGGATCTCATCCAGGAATCAGAGTTGGTGGCAAGCATTTTTACTCATTGAGCCATCTCACCAACTTATCTGGCAGTATTTTTATTATCTCCTTTTGCATGTATACATCACATACATGTTTAGACAAAGTCTGACTTAGAACATTCAGCATGTTTGATTTAAACTGGCTCTGATATTGTATTAATGGTCAACAATGCTTTAGAATTGATTTTTTTATTTTTAAATACTAACAAATAACATAGGTTTATTGCACAAAAGACCAAGTTTCTTATTTCCTTGAAACATTATGTCAGTACTAGCAATCCTTTCCTAGTGGCAACAAACAGCTAGAGCAGAGCAGCACTGTTCTAACCATGCTTCTTATTTTTGGTGTTCTTAATGCTCTGGCATCTTGGACTTCACTGGGGAGAAAGTAGCCTTCTCAGCACTACTCAAAGTTTAGGCAACGCTTAAGTTTGGCTTAAGATAGTACAACTTCCATATGCAAACACACAAATGCATGTGTCTTAGAAGAAAATATTGATCCTCTGCAATCATTCAATGACAAGATACCAACCAGAGACATATGTGTACTCCAGAACCCAAAGTAATTATTCAAAAAGCCTGCCCAGAAACATCCTACATCGCTTTTCCAAGAGACCACAGTGAAGAATTTCCCCTTGTGTTTCCTGGATCTTCCTGCATCATGACTGACTTGGTGTTTCCATATAAGACTTTTCCAGGGATGAAACATCACTCCCTTTAGTGTCTATGAGTAAAAAAAAATAGCTTTTCAGTGGAGATTAGCACTTGTAATCAAACCATGCTTGATCAAACCATGCTGCAGCAATAACATACAAATAAATGTGTCCCATAAAGGTTCAAATGCTCTTTACTAAATCTTAAATATAATCAACATGGTCAAGTTGGATTCAAATACAAGATAGGCAATGCTACAGATGAGAGTTCTGCAAAGCTCTTCAAGACTGTTCACAAGGGCAATGTGAAGAGTTGTGCACAGAATCAGAGAAGGTTTCATAGAGAAGCTGACATGTTCAAGGTGAGCGAGAACAGTAGAACAAGGTAACTACTTGTTCTAGTTTCTTTTCTGTTGCTGTGATAAAGCATTCAGATTAAAAGAAATTCCAGGAAGAAAATGATTGGTTTCAGCATACAACTTAGAATCCATAACTGAGGGAAGTCATGACAGGAAACCAAGCAGAAACTTGAAGGAGAAACCATGGAAGAATGCTGCTTATTGACTCATTCAGATGCCCATGCTTAGCTAGCTTTCTCATGACCACATGCCCAGGGGATGATGCTGCCCACAGTGAGCTTGGCCTTCCTATATCAATTAACAATGACGATAATCTCCCAATAAGCATGTACACAGGACAGTCTGACTTAGGCAGTTCCTCAGCTGACGTTTCTTCTCTCAGATCACTCTAGGCTGTGTCAAGTTGGCAACTAGGGCTATCCAGCAACTGCCTGAGGTGAGGGAAAGCTGTTTGTCAAATGTTCTAGGTCTGTGAGGCTTGACAGGGACATGGGGATCTTCTTATAAAAATGGGGAGCTCAGGTGTTATGCAGACTAAGGCACAGACTACACTTACTGACTGAATTTGAACCGCAGCTCCCCAGTTGCAGGCTCATTGTTCATAGAAAGCTATGTAACATTCTTGTGTCTGGTTTGCATCCGAGGAATGAGGATGTTTAACTTCTCATGGATGTTAATGCATTTAAGCAACATAAAATTGGTACTTTACCACCTCTTTCTATTTGTATTTTTACTACTACTACTCCAACTACTACTACTTACTTCAAATGCTGAAGATTGAATGTAAGCTCTTGCACTTGCGAGGTAAAATGCTCTACCACTGAGCAATAGCCAGAGCTCTTGATATTATTAATCTAGAACAAAGCTTACATTTGGCAGGAATTTGTGTTGCATTCTAAAAGTGATGAGGAGCCCCTAAGATATTTTAATCAAACAGATTTTCAGGAGGAGATTTTCATCTTAGGAATAAACTTAATCACTCTATGTGCAGTATGGAGAGGTTCTGTGAGAGTTCTTGAGATAGATTTGGGGCTGTCAAGTAGCTCTCCAGGACGGGTGGAATGAGGCCTGCTGTCAAGGCCTTGCCATGGAGAGGAGCGTTAGCAGGACTAGTAAGAAGGATGGTGAGAAAAGAGTCAACAGGCTCTGTCCCTGGGTATAGTGTAAAGACTGTGGGAGAAACACTGCCCTGCGAGGCAATAAATAATCTGAAAAGAATGAGCGTGCCTACAAGACAATTCTTTACTGCTTAAGCATCACTCTTTGAGTAACAGCTTTGTAAGTCGTTGATCATGGTCCTTCAAGAGTCTGGAGATGCGGAGTATGAATACTAACCCTTGGCAGCCCCTTACACTTGCATGGGAATTTTGGAAAGTATTCAGAAGAGACTTGCCATTTGGCTAGGAGATATATAAAAACAAAGAGAGGGAATGTTACACTTTTGATAGCTCACAAATATCAGCAATAAATAGAATTATTTACCACTAAAGAATCTTCTGTACTGGTTATAAGAATAATCAACCTGAAGTGAGTAATGAAAAAAAATTTAGACACACATGCACACTCGGGTGCATGACATGTCAATACCTTCTCTAGTAACATCTTAGCTTTGAAAATCACCTTAAAATCCAGTGACTGCTTGTTATCTGTTTGATACGTAGAATGACTAACTTGATGTAATTTGATCCAAACTTCTGATATTCAGTGGAGACTCTCATAGGCTTCTGTATTGTTAAGGTGTAACTTTCCCAGAGTTTTCCATCATACAGAGGCAGAATTAGTGCCAAATCCACAAACATCAGTGCAGTGCCTCCTAGTCTGCTAATGTTGTCTCTTCTACTTATTGTCACTAATTTTATTTATGTCTTTCCATTTATGCCCCCTCAAATTCTCAATGAAAATAAAAAAAATCAAGTGATATCCAATTCTAAAGTTCTGTTCATATTATTTCTATGAGGAGGCTGTGCTAAAACTGCTCACTACCATTAGAGAAAAGATATAGAAATCATGGGAAAAATGGATAACAAGCCAAGTTTCTGCACACAGGAAAGAAAACACGTAAGAGTTGAAGACTCTCCTGTTTCAATTCCCTTAGCATTTACATTGGATTAGCATGATTATGACCCCCTTCCCCACCCACAACATTTACACATGCACACACATGTACACACACACACACAAACACAAACACACACATACGATTCACAACTTCATTTCCAGAAATGCTGAGAGAGGTGACTTCAGGAGGAGAATTCTCTCCATAAGTCTTTGTGTGACTTAGCATTTCCCCAAATTACCCTTGAACACCTATCACTCTTATACTTCCACCTGGAGTGCACTCTCTGCTGCCTGGCTTACTGAACTATTATATCATCAGCTCCCAGAATAACAGCAACTGTCCCTGCTCTTCTATTTATGTCACTGGCAAACCCCTAATTCTTTTTCATCAGCACATATTTCAAGAACAGTGAAGACAATCATTCTTTGGAAACACAGGTAGAAGCATCCTTTTGTTGTTGTTCTTATCAGAGATTAAGAGATGCAGATGAAAGTACAGAAGAAGGCACTAAGATTGATTGAGCAAAAACTGTTCTAACTATTCTTAGAAACCCTGTTCTAAGAGTTCAGATTCTGGTCAGTTTAGACCATTTCTGGGGAGTGAATCCAGCCTTCATTTTACAGTTGTTCACCTTCTTTTGATGGATAAGTGCTTTTGTGAGCATTCCTAAGCAGAAGGTGATTTGCGTAGCATCTAGAACAAGTAAGTGATATTTAAGGTGCTGATTCTGGGTACTGATTCTGGAATCATCTTCAAGATTGTCACTACCACTGGATGTCAAGGACATTAGATTAATCAATGATTAACCACAGCTAAGAATCCACTGTTCTACCTCAGCTCTGATTCTGAGATGTGTGTGACAAGGAAGACCTTCATATTTCTGTGACATTGCTTTCCAAATTACTTCTGGACTGCTCTCTAATCTTACATTGCCAAAGAGAGCCTATCCAAATATAAAAAGGATTGCAAATGTATTAAAAATGAATATTAACGTCCTCCTCAAAGACTTTCTTGCTTCTTTGTGGAAAATAATGGCAGGGCTTATTTTACTTTTCCTAAATGCAGTTGCTTGAACTTGAAGTGATATGTGTTTGGGATTGGAGAGGTAGAGGATTTAGGGGACTGCTGAGAGTGACTGAATACTAATTTGAATGCTAAGCAACTGTAAACACACAGAAGATGCCATTGCATGGCAACAAAGAGGGAATGTTTACAGAACAAGAGCCAGGGTCATTCCAAGGAGGCCAGATTCCCCAAACACACATAAGCCTGTAGAGAAGACATAGGTCAGCTTGTTTGTTTTTGTTCTGTGGCTGATGTGCTTGTTTTTATTTAAACTCGGCTAATTTACAAATTCTACAAAGAGATTCAGGAAAAAAATAAGTGTTTTAGTACTGCACAGAAAATGTGAACATCGAAAGGCTGAAGGGAAATAATCTAATATGTAATGAACCCCTTGTCTATAGAAACCTTTTATTAAGTCACAATTCTTCCATTTTTCCTAAGAAAAAATACAGAAGTACACATTGGTTCTTCATCATTATCACCATCATAACTGCCATCGGTCATCACCACCCTCATTACCATCATCATCTCTCCAGTAGGAAGAATTCCTACATCATAGTATTTCATTATCTAATAATCAAAACCATTTCCACATGGGTACCATATTCCTCATTATACGTAGGGGAAACTTAACCAAGCTGGCCTGCTATATAGGAAGTGAAAAACTGCATGTTTACTATATTTTTAATCACTTTTAACCCTAGGATTTTAAACAAAAGAATTTATCTGATTAATTTTATAAAAAAATACTTTTAACCTATGAGGAAAGTTTTATGTTTCCAGGTCAAAATTGGAATCAAACAATTCTTGCACTTTTCTCTTGTGTAGTCATCCCATTCACATCTGAAATCCTAATTCTCAAGGATATGGGGGAAGAGAAAAACCTGGAAGCCTAATCAGTATAAACTGATTCTTTGACATGGGAACAGCTCTGAGACTGGATAAGACATGATACAGAGTCTTCATGACTTATTACATGCCATCATTTGATATGGTATAGACAAAGGTTTAGATACATAGTCCAAACAGACTTATATTGTTTACAGATGCCTTTTATTTGATCAAACATCGAACAAAAATAAATTATTTTTAACTAACTTGTGCCATACATTCCATACATGTGTTAATACAGATATATATGTTACTTTTAGAATTTGTGTGTTTTCAGAAAAAAAAGGAGCAGACCCCAATAAAGACAAGTAGCCCAGATGATCCAACATCTCAGAATGCCTCTGCTGCAGTTTCTTCAAAATTCTGCTCCAGAATATTCCAAAGTTGCTAACTGAAATGGTCCAGCCTTTCACACTACTCCAGCCAGGACTTCCATTAATCCCTGAATTTTTCCATTACATATAGACTGAACAACAAATGATATCATTAAATCTCCCAGGACTAGATCATTATCCCAGATTTCTCAGGGTTCCCTAAAAATATCACCTCTAGACAACAGGAACTAGTCTACAGAATATGACATCCAAATTCCCAAAAGCTGTGGTGAGTGATTTTTGATCACTTGTTGGGTTATGTTCATCATTTGGGGGAGCAGGGGTTGATTACAGGTAATTGTTCATTCATGATCAGGAAAAAAAAAAGGAGATGCAATTCAGGGATTTTTATGACGGGAAAAGGGGGAAATAGAATAATGAGATGAAAGGGTGTCTTGCTGAATATACTTTTGAACAACCATTAGTCTCAAATATTTTACATTGGCATGAATCATTGTTTGTTAATGCAAATTTCAAGCTAATTTTTGTTATACTATATATGTAATTCCTTTAGCCACCCATAAGGCTACACTTCCGGGTTCTGAGGCTGGCCGGCACATGTATCCCAGGTGCACATGTGTGAGTCACCTGCCATCTGTGTCACCAGTGTCTAACATAGAAGCCCCCATATGCAGGTGCAGGGCGTAGTGTAGCTCGTCATTAGCATCTGACTTGGGCACGCCTTTTCCCACTTAGGCACATGTGCTGGGAAACCTTTAAAAGCTGAATGCGCCATTCCCACGCTCTCTTTCTCCCCTTCTGTTCACCGTTTTACCGAGATAGTCTACACAAATCTTCTTAATAAACTTATACACGTGGGTTTGTTTGTGTCTCGTGCTCTTTCCTCATTCCAGTAGGACATTTTATTGGTGCGGATTCGAGAGATTCACCCACCCCAGGCTTCCATCCTGGGGCAGGAATTCCCAGCCCCAGGCCTCTATCCTGGGGCAAGGACCTGCCTCGACTCCTGGGACCAGAATCGTAACCGAGGATCTTCTCGACAACAACCCACGTGTTCCATCTGCCTGAGGGCGGCCTCTTCGAACAACACAGGCTTCTAATCATGAGTGTCCCCATTTTGACCAGCTTAACCATTTCTTTGAACCAGAGGAATTGAACTTTGAGCTCCCGGCAACCCTCTGGTGTTCCTAGGGACGGGGGAGGGGGACACTGCTCCCAACCACGGGTCTTCAAGGCCTCATTTTTTCCCTTCACTGGCATTCAATTTCAGCTTGCTTCCTTTCGTTAAGCTCGTGTCTGGGACAGCGTGGCCATTGGCCAGCCCCCAGCTCACCCACGGCTGAAGGCCCAGGGTCCTTCAGTTCTTCCTCTTTCTTCTTTTTTCATTTCTTTTCTTTTCCTCTCTTGTCATAACCACCGCTCAGAGCAGCCCCCGGCCTTACTGGTTCCTGAGTCACCCAACCAGATCCAGCTAGGCCATACCACCTCATGCACGGACAGGGGACGCCCTTCCACTCATCTTGGGTGAGTCGCCGCCAACTGCATCCTGCCTATTTCCAGAAGGCGTTCTGGTATAAGCCTTGGGTGCTGCTGTTTTCGTGGGTTTTTTTTCACGGCCTTGACCATGGGGAGCAAGCCTTCCAATTATAATGGTTTTCTGTCTCTTTAAGAGACAAGCCACGCCCACTTCCTCCCCCATCT
>LOJH01066778.1:0-10301 GCA_001685095.1 Ellobius talpinus | reverse complement strand
ATATATATATATATATATATATATATATATATGAACCTGAAATCTGCACTTCAAAACCATGCACCCAAGATCTTGCTTTATGTCTCTACTGGCACTCTGCAGACATCAAAAATTCAGTTTGTCCTACAGAGTCCACAGTCCTACCTCCTTTGCTCGAAGCAGCCCTCTCTTTAAGAGTGTGGTGGTGCAGAGTCGATAACCACCACTTGAAGACACAGGCAGGTGACGCTCTGGGAGTGAGGTCCAGGCCAGGCAGGGCTACATGAGAGCCTGTCTTCAGTCCTTACACTGTTGCTTGTGGTCCACAATGACTTAAAAACTGGGAGGATTAACTTTAGTATTTTTAAACAATATTCCCTCATTACTGAAAACAATATAGTGTTAGAAAAAACAGGTACGGAATTATTACATCAGAGAAAAATGAGAAAAACTAGAGAATAGACAAAGAATAGATGACCAGGACTACTTTTTCAAGGAAGCTTGCATGCGTGTGCATACACACACAGAAAGAAAGAGAGAGAGAGAGAGACTGAGAGAGAGAAACTCTGAGTGCAGGGAAACCATAGTGGAAACTCCTCTTCTTTGCCTGAATTCCCCTGGCCACTACACTGGGTGAGATTGCTTCCCAGCCTACAAGGAGCTGATGCCCATATCAACAAGGTGCCCAGATTGTCACTAGAACCCTCAGGAGAGTTCCAGTGTTTTCAAGAGGAGACAGCTTGCTGGCCCATTACCCATGGACCCTATGTTCAATTTGGAACCTATTTGGTTTTTGAACCAAAGCTAGAACTACTTAAACCAAACAAGGAAGAAAATAAAAGATCTGAAAAGAAGGAGACTTCCAGAGGCACAGACTCTATGTGGGTGCTCAGTTGTGACCTGTGCATGCCATGGTAACAGCACCATGAAGGCCTCTTACCAAGTCCCAGTGTGAACTGCAGTTTCCTCCACTATGGATCAAGGATAAAATAGTGAGCACAGCTCCCCCACTGGGAAATTGTCAAGGTCAAACAGGGGTGGCGCTGTTATAAAAGCCCACTGGGCAAGGAATGACCCTGTAGCAGGAAGTAGAGGGCAGCCACTCCTCCCCAATGAGGTCTTCCTATAGAACAGTCATCAGCAGGTGGGCTCTGGGAAGGCTCACTCTCCCCTGCTTCCCAGCCCAGCAGCGAACAGTTCCCAGTACAAGGACAAGCTCTACATGCTTGCTCTCCCCCTGCTCAGAGTCAGGTGCTCAGTTCCCAAGACACCAGCAGCTGGGAGGTGGAATTACAATGCAGGCTTTGATAAAGCCATGGTGAAAGTAGGTCAGCTTGGCTTCAAGTTCTAAGCCTGGCCCCAGCCCAGAGTCTGTTTTGTTTGTTTCTTCCTGTCAAAAAGATTTTAAGGCAATGACAGTTTCTCTGGCCTGAGGGCTAGAAGTGGGCCAGTCATATCTGCTCAGAAGCAAATCCAAGCTACACACTGTTGGCCAGTGCCCCAGCCTCACTCCCAGAATCCTGTCCTGGCTCCCCAAGTGGGAGGGCAGCTGACCCCAGAGGCCCCTCTGGGCAGGCAGGAAGTCACATCTCACCAGGTTTGTCAGCCCTGTGTTTCACCTTCCCTGTTCCTATTAATTAAATTTGATTTATGAAACAAGCATTTCACCAGAAGTCTAGGTGTGATTCGACAAAAGCATGTGGGGAAGGCAGCTCTGACCCACATTCAAAAAGGAATTAGGCAGTGCAAATTGACACATCCTTTTCTTTCAAAAAGCATAAAGACAGGGTGTGAACCAAGCTTTCTGTTCTTCAGGAAGGCCTCAAGTCTTTGTCTATTGAGACATTACATATTCCTGATAGTCTCTCTGTGCCTTTCCACCACTCTGCTTTTCCAAGCCAGAGCCACCAGACTCTAACAGAGTGATTTAGGCCACGGGGCAGGCAGGAGGCAGGCGTGATCTGCAGACACCCTCTCTCTTAAGCCTTTCCTTAAGCGAATATGGACAGGACAGCAGTTGATGGCCAAGAATATTGAAGAAGAGATCTTCCAAGCGCTTCAAGGAGATGCTGCGGCTTAGCTGGGGAACAGATGTCCAATACAGCTGGAGCCATGAGCAGACACCCAAAGGTCATCTCCCCATGAACAGGGGCAGGTGAGCCTTTGTTCCTACGATTCCCACGTTAGGGCTTCTAGGAATTGCGTGTAACCCACAGTGCAGAAGGGCTTCTGGGGCAACAATATGGTACGGTAGAAACAAGCAGGGCTGTTATGGAAGTTTTAGATAACAGCAAGGAAATGGAAGCCACCCGAGAAGGAACACAGCAAACATGACCGCCAATCACCTAATTCTCCCCACCCCGCCCCCATGCTGCACACATCTCCAAGTTTCTTATGACCCTATGACCTTGTATTAGTTACAGTTGCTGGTGTCCATTGCCTCCTGGCTAAAAACCTTGCTGAACACAGCACACATTCTGTCTCCCTCTCAGTGCTCTTCCTAAACCACCAATGAGCTATCAAATGAACGAGAATAGCTCAGAGGAACAGGGGAATAGAGAGATGCTCACACTGGGGTATCCAGATACCACCTGGGCTAGGCCTTGCCCTTAAACTTCATGGTCCTCAGACACAGGTGTGGGCCTATGTACGCATCCCTACCTGTTCCTAGGGGCCTACTTGGACTCCTTCCACCGTCCTCCCTTGACTTGAAAAGAGCTTGCGCCAGCAGCAGCCCTTGCTCAGCATGGGAAACGAGTATTCCTGAAGCTGCAAAGCTGCCAGATGATGATCTGCTCAGGGGCCTAAAATGCTATACACCACAGCTGCTGACTCCAGCAGAGGACAAGGCCACAGAGCAGACACACTGCTTCTGGGTTTCCAAAAAGGACTACAAACAACTATGAAGGGGTGTGCTTTCATCCCTGATTTCACCCACTGTTACAGGGCAGACTAAACCAGACAGGGAAACAAATGCCAACCTAGCTCTTTGCAGCTCTTTAATGGGCCAGCACTTTAACAAGATGCCAAGGTAGCGGTCCACATTCCTGCCCTCAGATGGGCACCTCACATCCAACCTGGTAGAGCCCCTACCCCCTGACTATAAGCCATACAGACTCACCAAGAAGAAAGTCCCCAAGGAGAGCATCAAACTGGCAGCTTTGCAGCTTCAGGGATATTTGTTTCCTACACTGAACTGCTGCTGGTGCAAGCTCTCCTCAAGTCAAGGGAGGACCATGGGAGGAGTTCAAGCAGACCCTAGGAGCAGGGAGGGATGCTTACTTGGGTCCACACCTGTGTCTGGGGACCATGAGGTTTAAGAGTTCTGTGGGAAGAGGTAGCTCAGCTGCATTTGGGGGTGCTAGCCACATAGTTCCAGACTCAGCTTGCTGGCAGGGTGCCCCAAGGCTCATCCCTGCACTAGATGGCCGGAGCAGGTGGCATCAGGTAGGCAGCAAGACTGAAGGTGGAAATGTCTGCTGTCAAAGTCAGCCTCAGGCTCCCAGAACAGGTGAAATGGTTGAAAAACTCCACTCTGTTGCATCTTATTCCCCGAGCAAACACCACGATTCAGTTTCCAAGACCAAGGTCCATGACAACACACTGTTCATAGGAGTTAAATCTCAGGGAAGCTTCCCAGTGGGATGAAAACTCCCCCGGAATAATCTTCCCATGGTCCAAGAGTTATGAAGAGCTTTTAAGGTTATCTACGAGCAGGGTGCATGGTCTTTCAAGAGTTAACAGACTGAAGAGCAAAGAGGGCACATGCACAGCCAAACACATGTCCACAGTTTTAGAGAGCCACCAGATCACTTCACACCCATCACAAGGACCCTAAGCAGCCAAGAGAACCCTGCTCAATAGCCCGTTCGAAGAATAAATAAATAAAGTAAAATAAAAACCTGCTGTATGCTCCAGCCTGCCAGGCCATGGGCACCAAAGAGCTGAAGTGGAAGGGGAGGAAGTGGATTGGGCAGTGCAGTCACCCAAGAGCTACAGTCTACAGAGGAGAGGCGCTCGGGCTGCCTCACTGAGCCACTGATTGAGTTTCCTCCTTGGCTGCCTTTCCTAGGACTTCAGCCCCCACTCTTCTCACCCGTGCTTGTTCTTCAGCCTGTAACCTCTACGAGTTCCATTTTTAATCACACATGCTAAGTCAAACGCCCTCCTTTCAAAGCTCTGCCCCCAGCCACCATGAGGAAGGCCTCCGGCCACAGACTGTCCAGAGTCCTTCTTCTGTTTGCTATTGGGTCACCAGAGATTGAAGGGTTTTCTAGACATATGCCCCCTTTCTCTCTAGGCCAGACAGCCCACTAGATCCTCCACAGAAGATTCTAACTGAGGAGGGTAAACAGGAAATGCTTCCTGGTGAATAACACGGCTTGGTAAGAGAAACCACAGGCAAGAATGGAGGATTTACACGCTTATCAGGGCCAGAGGAAAGACCCTTCTATAGGAAGGATTTCTTCCCACTGTGCCTAAAAGGCAAGGCAGAACAAGAGACATGTCAGGACAGTCACAAAGCATCATGGGAGGATCGTTCCCGCCAAGACTAGAATGCTAATAGGGCTGCAGAGCTGATCACACAGCACCAGTGATGATGACTAGGCAGGCGCCTCAGATGGGAGCTGACCCAGAAATCCACCAAGGCTGTGAAAGCAGCCGAAGGCTCCACCACAGGCATCCAGATGTTATTCCAGCAGCAGCAGCAGCAGCAGCAGCAGCAGCAGCAGCAGCAGCAGCAGCAGTCGCAGCAGTCAAGAACCCGAGATGTGGGTAAAGCAAAATGAACCAAATTTCAGTTGGCCTCTTCTCGAAAAGCCCCAGCCCAGGGCCTTTCTGGTGCCTGCAGCTGAACTCATGGCAGGGGGCAGAGGTGGAGAGGAGATGGAAGGCACGGTTGACCGGTACAGCTTTGCTACTGTCCCATGCTTGGACACTGGGTCTGTTTCTCTCCTTGTCTTAATTGTTCCATATTTAAATTAGAATGTTGGGTCACCCAGTATCTTTCCAGCCTTGACATTAAAGAAAGGCAAGGAGCATCAGCGTTTGCCATGCCTCACACTGGTCATGGCCCTCCCTGTGCAGGTTACAGAGGCGATGTCAAAACAAGGCTTCCTAGTTGGCAATTTACTTTGGAACGTAAGATACAGGATAACTGCTAAGAGATAGAAACAATCTCAACAGTGTGTGATATGCATATGTACTTGCCTAGAACAATATAAAATACATCTAATGTTAATAGATATTAATTGCTTGTTTCAGGGCCGCCTCCTGTGGACAGCTATGAACAGTTCACTGTGATTTCCAAGTTTTCTATGCTGATGGCATGTTTCTATTACACTCATGTACTTATCTAGGCACAGGAAAGTAATAGCTTCTCAGGAGACCATGGAGGAAGTGTGTGCCCATTAGCTACATGTCCAGCATCACAGGGTTCCTCCATGTTTTCATGACACGAGAAGACACTCATGTATATGTGAAGCTCAATTAGTACTAAGAATTCTTTCTCTCTTTCTCTGTCTTCCTCCCCCCCCTTCCTCCCTCCCTCCTTCCCTCCCTCCCTCTCCACAATGAACTCCACAAGCCATCTTCAAGGGAGACAGGGCAGCAATCAGTAGAGCAGTGCAGCTGGACAGCAGGACTCTTCTGCCCTGAGACAGGACACCTGGCCTCTCTACGAGGTGTGACAGGTCCTGTGATTGGTCAGGCAGCCAGAAGCGGATCTTCCAACTCCTGCTCAGTGTACTTTCCCTCATCTACTAGTGCATCCTAATGTCACTGCCATGTGCCAACCACTATGTTGAACATATGTGTGTATGCATGCATGCATGCACGTATGTATGTATGTATTATGCATGTATTGTGTATGTGTGTGTTATGCATGTATGTGCATGTAGCATGCATGTATGTGCATGTGTGTGTTGTGTGTATGTGTGTATTATGGATGTATTGTGTATTATGTATGTGTATGTATGTATTGTGTATGTATGTGTGTATTATGTATATGTGTGTGTATGAATGCTTATGAAGCATACCTGTAAGAAGATGCTGAAGAGAAAGGATGAAGTTGAGACTGAACAACCATCAAAGTGTAAGAAAAGCAGGGGCATCTCATTTGTGCGCTCAGTCACTGAACAATTATTCAGTACCTGCCCCATGCCAAGCGCTGTAGTCAGCACTGAGAAAAAAATATCGAGTAAAACTGACAGGGTCTCCCTCTCCCCATCCCGACTGCCAAGAACGCCCATTGAAGGAACGAAGCTGCTCTCATCCAAAGCTGTCTTTGGCCAGGAGGAAGCCCCAGCTCATACTCCTCAACAGCAAAAGCCTCTTCTCTAGTCAGGCAAATGAGATTAATTCGGATGCACATTTACTTAATTGTCCAAACAAGTATGTACTTCATAGGCAGCAGTGGAGTGAGCGGTGGAAGGCACAAAGGAGCTGGCCGAGTGTGAATGAAGCACTTGCTCTATTCACTGGGTTAGTGACCGAGAGTGGCTGGCAGCAATACTGAGCACTGCTCACTGAGGGACAGTCAGCAGTCTAAGCACCCTCTGTCTACGGAAGAGAGGATCTCAGCTCTGAAAACTCAGTGCCAAGCAGTCAGTGGAAGAACACAGAGCAGCACTAAGTGATCAGTACTGAGCACTAAGTATGAAGCACCCACTGTCTGTGGAAGAGCAGTGCCCAGATGAAATCAGACACACGTCTATCACTGAGGACAAGTGAGCAGAACAAGGGATAGTATGACTCCCTTGTTAAATTTATGGACTTCCCACTGACTACATGCTGCATCCTCCCATAATCCCCTCAAACGAAAAAGTCAGTTTTAGAGCATGGCCTATATGGATGCTACCAAATTTCCCATTCCTAAGAGGCTATGCAAAGTAGAGAAAGCTATGTTGTTGACACGTGAGAGTGTCAGAGAGCAAGTGAGCCATGGTGGCCCATGAGTCAGACACCTATCTGAAGCCCATCTGGAATGGAATCTGAAAGATGTAGTCACCGCTCCACTCAGCTACAGTAACACCCTTTCCCTCCTGTCCCTCTGCCTCCCTCTGGATTCTTCTGCCCAACCCGGCTTCCGTAGCCTCCGAAAGGCCCCAGCATCATTCCACATGTGGGACCTCACAGCCCTACCACATGGTGTCCTTGCAGCACAAGGGCTCAACTTGCGTGCACGCAGACCAGGAACGGTATAGGCTAAGGTTTGACAAGCACAGGCCATCTGCCCATCCCATTCTATCAGTCAGTGCTCACCTGACAAAGACAGAGCCTGCCAGCAGCCGGCTGGGAGCAGAGGTTAAGTCCAGGACAACCCTGATTCAGGCACGGGGAGGTTTTGAAGTCACTAAGTGAATACAGTTTTGTTCATTCCTACGTCAGCAGAAGATGAAATAAATTCCCCCATGAATCTGTGAGAAACTAACAGCCACTTCGGAAACCTCACAAAGGATAGCATTTCCTAAATGATAAGGTTTTTGGCTCAGATGTCAAGCGTGAGGCATCTTTAACTGGGGTGCCCTATAATAACAAGGTCTTTTAAGTAAAGGAAACCAAAATAGAAAACTACTCAGGGAGATGCTTCAAATTAATTAAGGATAGAGAAATTTGATTATGATTAACTGAAGTTCAAGGCTATGATTTGCTGTTTTTAACATGGTTGCTTGGTCCATCTGTTTCATTCCAGAATGCTTCAGAATGTCTTTTCTGGTTATTTTACATTTGTTGAACAAGCCTGCCAATGTCAGCTTTAGCTTACTGTTGAGAGTAAAAATATTAAGACAGCCTTCTAAAGTGCAGTTTGCAATACCAGCATTCTCCATGGAAGTCACAGAGCAGTTCTGAATCAGCCCCCTCAGCCCAGAGCTCAATGCTGACTCTGCCCTCCCAGCCTTAGCCTGTGCACACTGCCTGGCACGCAGGCCTGGCCACACCTGTGGCATGCTGCCCCCATGCTGCACCATCAGTAGTCTTGGAATTACAAGGTGGCAAGATCGTGAAGCCGAAAATGAGGACCTGGTCAACTGGACACACACTTGGACACACTTAACCCTGCAGAAGTAGCATCTAACAGTCACGGCACTAGACGCTGGTTCTGCCACTACAGGATCTCTGCTTCATGGCCTTCCAAAGAACATGGGTGGTCCTCAAGCCCCAGAAACACACATGATACAGATTCATCATCCCACCTCGATGCTCCATTCAGAATCTTCCCCAGCAAGGAAGAGGATGAAGGCTTCCCTCCTCTGCCTTCATCAGGCCCCTGATGAAGACTTTATCTCACCTGAGACTTTGTCTACCAGAGCAAGGACAGAGGGAGGCACAGAGCCTGGCATCAAGTGGACACCAAGAATGAGTGAATCTGCTCCATCTCCCTCACCCCCGCTTAGCCATTACTGCTTCAATCCGCTTTTGCTCCCTACAGCCATGTCTAGGAAATGCCACCATGCTGCAGGCTCAGCTCAGGTGCTGCACTCTTGATGCCCCTGGACTTCCTGGCACATCTCACTGCCGTAGTCAGTCAGCTTCTGAAATGAGTATTCTATTTCCCCGCATTTGTAGTTCCTATATCTTTCACATACATAAAGCCACGTGAGCAAATGTGACTTGAAAGAAGATGCAGAACTAGGGGAACAAAGGAGACCAACGGAGAAGGCAAGAGTAACAGAAGGGAGGGAGAGCAGGCGTGGGAAACTATTCTTTCCTGCAGGGGAGCTGGATATATCTCTTTTTAAAATTTATTTATTCATTTTTTTAAAACAATGTTTTCTCATTTTACATACCTGTCCCAGTTCCCACTCCCTCCCCTCCTCTTGCTCCCACTTCCCCCACCTGAAACTCTTCTTATGTTTAAATGCCCAGCACTGGGAATGATAAAACATACACAAATGCAAAGAGAATGATAACGACACTAATTAGCGAGTAGGAGACAGAAAGAGGTGGGGTTTCATTGCTTAGGTGGGATAGCGGGATAGCAGAAGGCAGAGGCAGGTGAATGTCCTGTCCTCAAAGACCTCTCATTCCAGGGGAGAAGGACAACAGAGAACATTCAATAAGATGTAAATGGGACAATGGGGTGGGAGCAAGGCAGCTGGTATAAAGGGCCAGGGGTGTGTGGTTTTAGATAAAGATCCAGAGATGGCGTCACTGAAAGGTCACTATGTGAAGGTCAATGGAGGATGAAAGCCAGTCAGGCAGAAATCACGATTAAAAAAAAAGAAAAAGTTTTTAGATTGAAGGCTCAGCAAGTACAGATGCCCTGGGGCAGAGCAAGTCTGGTGTGTGAGGAACAGCAGGGAGACAGAAAGGAATAAAGAGAAGGCGGTCAGAGACTAGCAGAGACAAGCGTGAGTCACACCCATGAGCAAGACAGACACAGCCCTTCTCTGACAGAAAGTGGGACAGAAAATAATCAAACTGGAGAGCGAATAATGATGAAATAATGTGATGAAGGAAAAAGACAAGAAGAGCCAGCTATGGGACATATACCTCTAATCTCAGCAATCCGAAGATGGGGGCAGGAGGATCAGGAGTTCAAGGCTATACTCAAGTACAAAGGAAACCCAAGGCCAGCCTGGGCTATGACAGAGCCACTCAAAAACAGGAGTTTGTGGGAGAGATTGAAGAGGAGGGAAATAGAAGGAGAAAGAGGGAAAGAGAGAAGGTAAGCACCAATTAGAGCTGGACAGTTGTGGTCTAGAATGTTCTAGCAAACGAAAAAGCTGGGGACCATCACAATCATTGCATTGGCTGTACTGTCTCATAACTAGATTTTCACAATAGAGTTCACCGTCTTACGCAGAGATACAAATCGGGAGGTCTGAAAGACACAGTTACTGTGGCACTTAGGACTCGTGGATAATTTAAACACACACCTGCACTTTTCCTGGACACAGGACAATCACAGCCCTTCCCTTGCCAGTGTCCCCACCTCCCCCTCAGCCTCTCTGCCAACAGAGATGACTTCATGGCATCAGAAACAGCCTGGTGAGACCGAGACACTTGTAGCTGCTTCAAGCAACAGTCTATTCCTATCGGCTCCAGGCAGCCAGTGCCGGGAGCCGAGCAAGCTGATGGCATCCAAGCGCTCGGCAGCCACTGCACTGCTTGGTCCCGGCCTCCTGGCCCTACTTAGTATTTGGGGGCCTGTATCCACGATGACTCTTCTGTCTTAAAAGTGACTTGCCTTTTTCTTCTCCTCCATATTATCTACCAGGACAACCACATCAGCAGGAAGTCAGACACCGGAGAAGCCAATCACACAAACATTTCCCACAATCTCTCTCTCCTCTCTCTCTCTCTCTCTCTCTCTCTCT